>RPOG01002848.1:0-40754 GCA_008086565.1 Thalassoma bifasciatum
GTTGCACCACCTGACATTTTGGGGGTTTGAGGAACCAAAACACAAAAAAACATGTTATATTTTAATAGTTTAAAGATGTGTTCAAATAACACAGGTTTCATAGAATAAAGAAATACATGTGATGAAATACTCAATTCATGATGGAAGGAAATATTGCACTCAGACACAAAAAAAGGGGACGTCACCTCATTGACTTGATTACTGCTTTGTTCACTTTTGGTATTTTCCAAGAGGTATTTTCACCTGAAATAGTTTTCTCTTCACAGCTGAGCCTTATCAGGGTTAATTAGTGGAATTTCTGCCTTTATTAATGAGGTTGGGACCATCAGTTGTTGTTGTGCAGAGTCAGGTTAATACACAGTCAACAGCTCTATTGGACAACTGTTTAAATTCATATTTCGGCAAGAACCAACCAGCTAACTAAAGAAAAACAAGTGGCCATCGTTGCTTTAAGAAACGAAGTCAGTCAGTCAGAAAAAAAAGGCATAAAAATAAAGAAAACGCAAACTGAATGAGAAAGTGTGTCCAAACTTTTGGCCTGTACTGTACATAAATTTGCGTTTTCCTCCATTCAAACTTTTTCCTTGCTTCCTTTCTGTAGAATTTATTAATTCAATATTTATTAAGTTGCCCTTATATATAATAACTTAATAACGATAAATTATAATAAAGTCAGGGAAGAAACTCCATCAGCTTTACTCTCACATAGCAAACCACAAAACAGACTAAACAGAACTGTCATACTAAAAACTACATTCAAATACAGTTTGCAGTTTGCAGTGACTAGAATTGGAAAACAGCCTTTTTTTTGTCTTCGCTCTTATTCTCCGTCTTTTTGTCCAGATGACTTCAAACCAGCGTCCATCGACACGAGCTGTGAGGGGGAGCTGCAGGTCGGGAAAGGAGACGAAGTCACCATCACGCTACCTCATATTCCAGTGAGTCCACGTGGATTTATTTCCTCTGACCCTTCAAACGTTATCTGTGAGAGTTTCACAGTTTTATTAAAGAAACGTACTGATGGTTGTCCTCGTCCCCTCAGGGCTCCACGCCTCCTATGACGGTGTTCAAAGGAAACAAGCGACCGTACCAGAAGGACTGCGTGCTCATCATTAACCACGACACCGGAGAGTTTGTGTTGGAGAAGCTGAGCAGCAGCATCCAAGTCAAGAAGACCAGGTCAGAGGAATCAAGTCATTGATTTATGTTCTTGTAAGAAAATAAGCAGCGGAAGTGTTTCCATCAGTGTTAAAAAAAATACACTGTATAATGAGTCGACGCCGTGACATTCGGCTCTAATGGCCCTTTTCCACTGACTCGTCTCAGCCCTACTCTACTCTCCTCTACTCGGTTTGTGTTGTGTTTCCATTAGCGCGGTACTACGCGTCAGACGCCAGTTTTTAGTACCTACTCTACCCTGGTTCTAAGAGAGTAAAGCTGATACTAAAAGGTGACGTGGACGGACTGCCGGTCACTCATTGGTCAGAGAATGTCGTCTCTGCAGCTTCTGACTCTGAACAAATCACTTACAAGAGGCAAAGGAATAAGTCAGCGACGGGTTTTTAATGACATTTAAACCTGACGGCACAGAACCAGACTGAATGAAGACAAAATACAGCCCTAAAATGCTCCTTCATGATTCCTAAAGAAGTTAAAAGTCCTTTTTAAAGCANTTTTTTTTTTCCTTTAAAGACCACGGTGGCACATATGTTAGTACAAAATGATGTTTGTGTGGCGTTATAGATGAACATGCACGCACTTCTGCGCAGCACTTTAGCGCAGCTGTGTTATAAGATCCACGCCCACCGTGAGTCTGTAGTCGGGCTAGAGGAAAAGAACCAAACCCAGTAGAGACGAGTAGAGTAGGGCTGGAATTGTATAGTGGAAAAGCGCCATAAAACTGTAAAAATATTTGCAGTTTCCCAGATACTCAGCTACATGTGGACACGGCCTTTATCCTCCAAATGTTTCTGACGTCTTTGTCTCCATCTTGTGGACGTGAAGTGTTACTACACTAAACTCAAAGAGAGAAACTCCAGAAAAGTTACTCTCTGTTTGTGTTTCAGGGCGGAGGGCAGCAGTAAGATCCAGGCTCGTATCGAGCAGCAGTCTGTTCGCTCCAGTCAGCCCAGCTCCCAGTTCAGAGCCCCCACCAAACCTGGAGCCGGGGTCAAGACCTCCCCCTCCCCCTCTAAAGATAACCCCTCCCCAGAGCCGCAGCTCGATGACATCAAGAGAGGTGAGAAAGGTTGTTACACATCCTCCTCAGAGTTCAGGGATGTTTGACTGTAACCCCCCCCTGACTCTGCCTCTGCCCCCCCCTGGTTGTTACAGAGCTCCGTGCAGAGGTGGAGGTGATCGAGCAGATGAGCAGCAGCGGCAGCAGCAGCTCCTCTGACTCCGCCAGCGCCTCGGGGAGCGGCGACGACAGCAGCAGCAGCGACGGCGAGCACGACGCCCCCAGACCGCTCAGCCAGACGTCTCCTAACCGCCCCCCCATGGCCAACGGGGGGGTCGACCGCCAGCAGGGCAACAACCAGCTCATGAACACACTCCGTGAGTCCAAACAAGTTTCTAACTTCAGGCGTCTGATTTCATGCTCTCATGTTTCCAAAACTGAGAGATCAAGAAACTGTTGATGAAACAAAATCATTTTTTGAATTTTAAGAATTGATTCAGACTGATGATTAGAATTGAGATTCTTACATGAATCGATTTTTTTCCCCCACCATTACATGGGCTGGGTGATATGGCTGAAAAATGTATCACGATAGAAGTGTTTCATATCAGATATCGATTATTACTGTTTAGTTTTCTTTACTTTTTTGAATTAAGGGTCAGGAGAAAAAAGACTGAATTCAGATATATTTATTTTTATTATTCGTACTAGTAGTATTAGGATATTAAGAAACTGTTTGTCGATGTTAATCATTCCCTAAATTAACAATAATTCACACAACAGTGATGGTGGGATGAATAAATATTTAAACACTCAACGTTTATTCATCTATTCAAACTCTTGCAACACAATCTGGCAAAATTGGCCAAACAGAATCATTATTTCATTTATAATTATTCTTTGTTGAAGCTGTAGCTTGTGATCCTGTATCTTTAACACATAAACAGTGAATATAAATTCTATTTATTGAGTGTGGGCTCTCATTATTTATGCCCACCGCTGCATAAATGGGCAGGGGCACCTTAGTCTAAAACGTCTGGACACGCCCCTGCTTGTCACCTCATTACAGGTTCGTTGTATTGTTTTGCTCATTAATGGATGGATTTATGCTGAACAGAGGGTTTAGTCGGTGGAAGAAACGGAGTTACAGTTAAAGATGGGACTCGAATTTTCTCAAGGTAAAAGTCAAGCAACTTCTTAAGCATGATTCTTGATCCATCCATAACACCAAAATCCTCTTTTGGTGTTATGGATGGATTATTTTTTACGCACGTGTGTCAATCGCACCAATAATAATCTTCAGGTGAAGCATGAAGGATCCCGGCTTCATAAATGTTTCATAAAAGATCCAAACAAAACTCTTTAAAAGTGCCAGAGGTTGCAGAGGTGTGGTTTTCTCATGAAGTTCAGTGACATTATCAAACATGTTTTCTATTGATATCGATCATGTGTCTATCATGATAGATGTTATTATTATTTTATCGCCCAGCCCTAAGTCCTACTAACAAGTGTATTTCATGTTTTTAACCAAACAAATCTCAATCTGAGAAGTCAAAAGAAGCTGCTTAGTGTCTTCCTGTGAGTTTCCTCGAGGATGAGTGTGATATAAAATAACGAAACTTCTCCAGCTTTAGTCTGAGATTACGAGAAAGTTGTCAAAAGTGACTTTTAAGGGTAAAAATCTCCTTGTTTTATTCTGAAATGTTTCCTGTTTTCCTCAGGTAACGATCTCCAGCTCAGTGAATCAGGCAGCGACAGCGACGACGACTGAATTCTCCTTTTCCTCCTGTTTCTGTTTCTGATTTCTCCTTTAAGCTGTTCAGCCGGGAACTTTAAGAGTGTATTTTTTATTAGATGTATATTTTGTTTTGTATAGCAAACATTTGGAGGAAAGAAGTTTTAACCCGAGAGGTTTGGAAGATGATATTTTAAAGCTCAAACTTTTATTTTCTGTACTTTAAGCAGCTAGTTTTACGTCCTCTTTAAAAGTTTAAATGTTGAAGCGTCTGAATCGTCTCACTTTGTTCTTGTTTATCTGTGAAAGTTGTTGGAAGCTTCTGGATGATATTGTCGGGCTGTTACTGGTTTGTCTTCACTCTCACAAGTAAGAAATCACAACTAATACATTCTCATATCCATCCTGGGGTAAAATAAAACCTGAAATATTTAATCTTTAACTCCCCAAAGAGTCAAAAAGCTCCTTAAAACACCAACAAAATCAAACGGGATTATTTGGACTTTTTGTAGTCACTTTTAAAAACAAACATTAGATTTTTGGGAGATTTATCAAGCACAGGGATTAATTTACCTCGATAACAAAACAAACATTTTAAGAGTCTTTGCAGAATAAGTCAACATTTTTACATAAATGGTAAAAAGTTGGGATGTTACAGTGGAAATTTTGATTTAAAAAAGTCAAAAGTTTGAGACAAAGTTGAAACTTTGATGTAAAACATTCAAGTATTGAATTTGAGAAGTTGTAATTGTGAGACGAGTTAATGTTACAAAAACTCAAAATTTTCAGATTTAAGTGCAAATTTTGATGTAAACAGGAAAAATTTTGAGATAATTTCAAAAAAGTTGTAGGGGAAATTTGAAATTTTGATCGTTTAAAAGTTGAAATTATGAGATAAAAAATCAAAACTTTGAAATTAAAATGAAACATTTTGAGATATAAAGGGAAAATCCAAAGGGGATTGTTTGGATTTTTGTTAACGACAGTTTATAAAAAAGTTTTCAAAGAAGATTTAAGCTTTTTGACAAACACATTTATCAATCTATGAGACATTTCTTCATTTTTAAAAAAAATTTTTTGCTTGGATTGGAGACATGTATCTTTTTTTTCTGGTGTTTAAATCCTTATTCAGTGATTTTTCTCTCATTAGAGTACAGAAAAGACTCAGAGATAAAATTCCAGAAACAAGAACATGACACAAATATAATACTATTTACTTTAAATATAAGATAACTGAATTCATGAATGTTTGTCCAGCATAACTTAAAAAATATCTGTATTTTAAAAAACTCTCACATTTTTGAGTGCACTGCAAAAACTGAAATTGAAGCAAGTTTTTATGCCTTATTTTTTTTATTTTTTATTTGATATGAGCTACATTAACCAGATCAATCCATAAAAAATGTCTGATTTCAAGTTATTTAAAGACAAAAATCAGGTCTAAATTGCTTGTAACAAAACAAAAAAGTCTGAATAAGTTTCTTGTTTTAAGACGTTATTCCAATTCCAAGAAACTTGACGAACAATTTTTTTATTTACCCCAAACATCGACATCATTAAAACATGTTTCTGGACTTATTAATTAAATGTGGCCCATGTCAAGTGTAGAAAGACAATTTTTTACTAAAAATAAGACATAAAGACTTGGTTAGATTTCAGTTTTTGCGGTGAGAGAAAGTTTGAAAGTTACTGTTCCACTACTACACTTTGTGTTTTTGTTAATTCACGTCTGCGTCTATAAGCTACGATATAAAAACAGCTGATTTAAACCTCAGTCATCAAACAGTGATAACAAAATAAAATTCAAACTTCAACATATGGATGAAAAAAACAAACTGTTCTTAGGTCAAATCAAACTCAGAGCTTCAGTTCGTCTCAGTTTTATAGTATTTTATTTTTTTCATCCTCAGCTTTCACGTCGTTCTTTAAAAACGTAAAAGTATTTCACGCCTTACAGCAGGGGATTCTGGGAAAAAAAAGATGAATGTGACGTTTTCTGAAGAAGCCAAAGAGTCGAGAAAAAAAAAAAGAGTCGAGCGTTCGTCGTGTTTAGACTTGTTTGATTTGATGTTTTTGTCGCAGGCAAATTTTAAACTGCATTCAGGGGAAAACAGGTTTCATTTCAAAATGTCACATTATAAATTCACGAGATAATTTTGGAGATTTACCAAGTATTGAGATTTAATTACCTCAATACCTACACAAACAAACGTATAAAGAGTCTTAAAATAACAAGTAAAAACATTTTACAAAGAAATTCAAAAGTGGAAAATTTGATGTAAAAAAATTCAAGTCTTGTATTTGAAAAGATGTAATTATAAGACAAGTTAAAGCAAAAAAAAAAAAAATCAAAATTTTGAGATGTAAGTGCAAATTTTGATGTAAATTGTTAAATTTTGGGATAATTTTTTAAAAATTGGGAGATAATACAGGGGGAAGTTTGGGTAAAAGTTGATGTTTTGAGATAAAAAAAAAAAAAAAATCAAAACTTTCTGATAAAAACTAAACATTTTGGGATATAAAGTTGAAATTTTGATGTTAAAAAAATTGAAGTTTTGAATTTAATTAGTTGAAATTAGAGATAAAAAGTCAAAAATGCACAAAAAAGTTGAAATTTTGATGTTAACAGTTGAATCTTTGGAATAAAGAAGTTGAAATTATGAGATAAAAAATCAGAACTTCCTGATAAAAATTAAACATTTTGAGATACAAAGTGAAAATTTTGATGTTGCAGTTTTGAGATTAAAATAAAGTGAAACTCATAGGACAAAAAGTCAAATATTTTCAAATATTTCTGGTTTATTTTATTGAGGAAACAGATGAAATTTTGACTTTTTTTGTCGTTATTTATTTTATTCTGACTCTTTCTCCTGTTGGTAAATGTTTAACAGGTTAAATTCTCACATTTTGAAATGAAACCTTTGTTAATATCAGTTCAGTTTAAGTGAAACTGAGGCTGAAGAAGTTACCTGCTGTGACGTCACACAGGTGTAAATGTTTGTTGTTTGGTTTTTAAGTTCTCATGTTTGGTTTTGTTGCTGCACATGTTCGTACAAAACTGAAGTGTATTAAAAGAAACGTTTCTGTCTTCATGGTGATTTGTTTTTTTTTTTTTTTTACTCAGTAAAAACTCAGATCTTTTGCCAATTAGGTCCAAATTTTGAGATAAAATTCAAGAATTTGAGGTAAAACAATGGAAATTTTGATGTAAACAGCTGAAATGTTGATAAATAAAATGGAAGTTTTGATTTAAATAAGTTAAAATTACAGATTAGAAGTCGAAAATACACAAAAAAGTCAAAATTTTGAGACTTCAAGTTGAAGTTTTGATGTAAAAAGCTGAAATTTTTGGGATGAAAAGTCAAAAATGTGAGATAATATAATACAGATAAAAAGTCAAAAATGTGAGATAATATAATACAGATAAAAAGTCAAAACTACAAATAAAAGTCAAAACTTTGGGAAGAAGTGGAAATTTTGATGTAAAAAGTTGAAGTTTTGGCTTAAAACAGTTGAACTCAGAGATTAAAAATACAAAAAAACCCTGAAATTTTGATGTAAACAGCTGAAATTTTGATAAACAATATGGAAGTTTTGATTTGAAATTGTGAAAATTACAAATAAGAAGTCGAAAATACACAAAACAGTCCAAATTTTGGGAAGTTGAAGTTGAAGTTTTGATGTAAACAGCTGAAATTTTGGGATAAGAAGTCAAAAATTTGAGATAATATAATACAGATAAAAGTAATAACTACAAATAAAAGACAAAACTTTGGAAATTTGGACATAAAAAGTTGAAACCAGAGATTAAAAAAATACAAAAAAGCTGAATTTTTGAGATTGAAAGTTGAAATTTTGATGTAAACAAGCTGAAGTGTTGGGATGAAAGTCAAAAATTTAAGATAATACAATGAGATAATGAGATAATAAAATGTCAGTGTAAACTTGAAGCCCCTTTGTGACAATATTTACACGTTTGATTTTGATTTAAACAAAAAAAAAAAGTGTGACAGAAGAAGAGAAAGAGACGTGTTCATGGTTGATTTAACATTTTTAATTCTACCGTTGAAACTCGTTGGTCAGCTCCAGAAAAAAAAAAAAAAAACTCTTTTTGGGATTGAATCAGTGAAATAATTAAAGTTTGATCTCCTCAAAGAGTAAAAACAGTCAGAGATGAACTTTGATTAAAGATTATTACGTTGCTGGTCTTAAATAATCAGAAGATGAAAACGCCTTCGGTTCGACAGGAGGTTTGACTTTTCCCTGCGGCAGCGGCGTTGGCGTCACATTTGTCTTCAAACAGTAACACAACAGAACACACAAAGACATAAATAGCTTCTGTTTCCCTTTCAGTCACTTAAAACGCACTTTTATTCATGATTCTGGCTCTGCTACCACATTTCATTAGAGCGATATATAAATTAACAACATCAACAACAATAATAATATTAATAATAATTAGAACAATAATAATAATAATATAAAAGCTGTTTCCATATAAATCTGATAGCTATGTCATACTTTACTACCTTATCTCTACTCCTCTCGTCAGTCTCAAAAACGGAAAAAGTCGAGGACTTCGAGTCAAAGTGTGAAAAGTTACAAAGACCTCCTTTGACCCGCCGGTACAACCGACAAAGAGGAGTCCATGGTCCAGAGTTTCCTGAAAGTCTATGGCAGCGTTGGAAACCGTTAAATCTCCAAAAGCGGGGGCTCCTGAGTGTTTTCCTCTTTCAGATTGAAGTAGCGCCTCCAGTGGTGATGAGCGGTACTACAAGGAGCAGAAGTTTCCCCAGGATGCGTCTCCATCCTCTTTAACCCTGAGTTCCTCTTCACGTCTGATCCCTCAGACCCTCGGTGTGTGTGGCCCCCCCCTCCCCTCCCCTGAGTCTGACTCTAACTCCCCCCTCCCTCCCTGATCATGGGGGTCACCGTCCGGGGCAGGACGTGGGTTTGATGCAGCGTCCCTGGAACAGGACCAGGTTGGCGGGGCAGTGGCAGCCCGCCACGCAGGGTTTGTGACACACGCCGATCTCGTTCCAGTTGTCGCAGGTTTTGGTGCAGCCGGGGCCGCACGTGTCGTAGACGGCGCCGTGTTTACACTGAGTCGCTGAGAGGGAGAGAAGAGACAGTCAGAAGAGTCAAAAAGTCACTTTCCCTACCCACTGATCATTCTAAATACTCAATAACATCAAAAAAATAAATAAAAAATCTAAATATATAACAAAATATGATGAAAGAGATCAATAATATTAATATAAACATTAAATACTTAATGAAAATGTTTAATCTAAGTATAAAGATTCACCCAAAACAAAATTTTATGTAATTATGAAGCTTCAATATGAATCAAATTGGTGAATAATAATATATTGATACTTATAAATAGAATAATTAGATAAAAATGTTCAATATATATCAAAAAATCAAATCAAATGTTAGATTTCAAATGAAATATCAAAGCTAAATATCAATAAATAACAAGCATAAATCAAGAAGTTGAATCAAAATGTTAGTTTTAAACAAATATTTGATATAACTACAAACATATATATATATATATATATATGTATTAAAATCCTAAATCAAATCGTTTAATATTCATATGAGTATTAGATCAAAAATAAAAACTAATTTACATTTAAAAATTAAATTTATAAATATAAAAGAATAGAATTTTACACATGAAGCAATAAAGATCCATGTAACGATAAACCAAACTTATAAAGCTTTATTATACATATGAATATTAATATAAACATTTGGTATGCATCGTAATATAAAGTTTAAAGCAAATACAAAATAAAAACATTAACGTTTCTAAAAAATCTGAAAGCATAATTTAAATATTTACATTTAATATCAATTCAATATCTATATATAAATATATGTTTAATTTATATCAAATACTAATTTAAATTTAAACCAAATTAAAATCTTAAAAGCTGGGCAGCAGTTTCAAATATTTTGCTTTTATTTTATTTGTTTTTTTTCTCACCAAAGTAAAAGCTTCCTTTTAAAGTGACAGTTATTGTAGATGGGGTCTCTCAGTGCTGCCCCCTACTGGTGGTTAATGGAAATACTCGCTGTTAAAATGTCCCCTGAATCAGAATATTGGCTGTTTTTAGTTTTGTTGGCCGTTCACACTCTGAAAAATTCCTGAAAGTCTGACTGTTTTTTTACTTTGATTTATTGAGTCTTGATGTTTGTGGCGTGTTACTCACCCATGCAGGCGGCGTCCGGCCTCCATACGACGGGGACGCCTTCCCGCTCACAGGCGCGACTGTAGGCGATGAAGGACTCGCAGTAACAGTTTTTATGAACCGGACACTCGCACATGTCAGTGACACACGACCTGAGGATGGAGAGGATTTACATCAACCACCTGTTGGTTTTAACGTTTACCTGGGGTCTGTTTCACGAAGCAGGTTCAACAAACTCTGAGTTAAACCCTGAACTCTGAGTTGATCTCTGAGATAGAAAACTCTGAGGCTGTTTTCCAAACCTCCTCCTACTTCTGCTGAAATTCAGTTTGTAGTATCAGTTTGTGAAAACTTGGTAGATCTGTAGTAAACTACAAGTTCCCGGATGTTTCTACTGATCCGGGAAAATTTCTCAGTCTGTAACGGACCAGTCTACCTGGCGTACTGTTTCCCAAGAGGGTTAAGATCTTTAAAAACGTGTCCTTGTCTCCTCTTGACTCTCTGGCCTCGTCTCTGTTTCTCTTCTCTGGCCTCGTCTCTGTTTTTCTTCTCTTTCGTCTTCTCTGGCCTCGTCTCTGTTTTTCTTCTCTCTTCTCTGGCCTCATCACTGTTGTTCTTCTCTGCCCTCTTCTCTGGCCTCGTCTCTGTTTTTCTTCTCTGGCCTCATCCCTGTTTCTCTTCTCTGTCCTCGTCTCTGTATTTCTTCTCTTTCCTCTTCCCTGGCCTCATCACTGTTGTTCTTCTCTTTGCTCTTCTCTGGCCTCATCCCTGTTTCTCTTCTCTTTCCTCTTCTCTGGCCTCATCTCTGTTTTTCTTCTCTGGCCTCATCCCTGTTTCTCTTCTCTTTATTTCTTCTCTTTCCTCTTCCCTGGCCTCATCACTGTAGTTCTTCTCTTTCCTCTTCTNATTTTCCTTTGTATCTCATTAACATCTAATGTAACTTATCTACTTTTATTGCTCCTGTAACTTCTCCACTGATTGATGTGGTGAATTAATGACTGAAATGTTCTCATGGATTTATTTATGATAAAGTTAAACATTAGAAAAAAATCCATCAGCTCCACTTCCTGAAACAGAAATCCAGAGTAGTATACGACTAAACAGGTCCAACAAAACAGTCACACTACAGACTACATGTGGAAGGAGGAGGTTTGGAAAACAGCCAGAGAGAAACTCCAGGTTCATTGACAAAAACCTGGTTAGTTTCACAGCGTCTGTTACTACGGTAACTGACCGAGAGCTGAAGTTACCTCTCTTTGAGAAACAGGTTAGAGTTTCCCCTCATTGGCTGTTTTCCAAACCGCCTACTACATACTACAGTAGGAGGTAGTAGGCACTGCCTACTACCTCCTACTTCCACATGTAGTCTGTAGTGTGACTGTTTTGTTGGACCTGTTTAGTCGTATACTACTCTGGATTTCTGTTTCAGGAAGTGGAGCTGATGGTTTTTTTCTAATGTTTAATTTCATCATAAGTAAACCATGAGAACATTTGGCATTTCAGTCATTAATTCACCACATCAATCAGTGGAGAAGTTACAGGAGCAATAAAAGTAGATAAGTTAAATTAGATGTCAATGAGATACAAAGGAAAATAAATAAATGAAATTAAGCATGTGAAGGAAGTTGTAATTTTTTTTTGAGAATTGTTATGGTTTTTTCATTATTTTTAGTGGTTCAAGGAACATTTTTGATTCATTTAGAAAAACAACAAATTCAGGGAGAGATAAGAGTCCTGATTTTATCACATTTGTAAAGGTATAAAAGTTTATTACAGCAAAATCCCCATATTTGATTTTTAATCTTGCACCAAAAGTTATCGTGTATTGAAAATAAATCTGAAACCAACTGACTTTTTATTTTTCCAGCTGGTGTAAAAACTGCTCATTACCCACGTAGGCTGTTAGTGTAAAATAAAAAGTGATGAATGATTTAGGGGCTTTTATGAATTTGGTAAAAGTAAACAGCTCTTTCATGATGAAGTGAGCAGATTTACCGCTGTTTCTTTCCTGTCACTTCACTTTTATCTCTGGGACCGTTTCACATTTTTGTTGTTGTGTTGTAGTTGAGCTGATTTATTCCAGTAGGTGTCAGTAATTCACCTCAACCTGAGCGCCCCCAAACTGACAAACGCCATTAGCGCCGTGCATTGTGGGAAACAGTACGCCAGGTAGACTGGTCCGTTACAGACTGAGAAATTTTCCCGGATCAGTAGAAACATCCGGGAACTTGTAGTTTACTACAGATCTCGCAAGTTTTCGCATACTGACTACTAAATACTGAATTTCAGCCGAAGTAGTAGGCGGTTTGGAAAACAGCCTTTCTCTGTTTGAGTTACCTCCATTTTCAGGGTTAATAGACTCAGAGTTTTCACTAAACCTGCTTTGTGAAACGGACCCCTGGCGTTTACTTGGCGTTTACTTGGCGTTGGCGAGAGTCTCTGACCTGTAAAAGGGGGCGAAGTCGACCACGCGGTGACACTTCTGAAACTCCCAGGACTTGATCTTCTGACACTCTCTGTGCGCCCTGAACTTGACCTTCACGCTGCCGGGGCACAGGAAGGAGGTGGGCCGGCGCGGCGGGTGCTGCTGGGAGCAGACCTCGTTTCCCTCCACTCGCCACGACTCGGCGAACTCGTCCACGTCGAACTTGAAGTGGCCGTCGCCCCCCATGGTGTCGTCGCGTTTGTGGCCGTTGTAGTTTCCGCAGAGGCCGCAGAGGCGACCGCGAAGATGAGGAGCGGCGACGACCTCCACGAAACTGTCTCCGTCCCACGTGATCTCCAGACCTGCAGGGGGCGGAAGAGAGAAAAGTGGTGTTAGAAATCTGTGGATTAATCAGAGAATACGGATTTTTTTTTCTCATCATTTTGACTTTGATATCTCAGATTATTTACGTTCATCTCGGAATTTTGATTTTTTTTTCCCCAAGATATTTGACTTTTTTTTGTTTATCTCAGTTTTGACTTTTTGATCCAGAGTTTTGTCTTTTTATCCCAAAATTTTTGAACCCTAACCCTAACCCAGACTTTTTTTTAATCTAAAGTGTTTAATGTATTTACAACACTCCCTCCACATTTTAAGGAAAATAATTATGATGGATTGAAGCCAAGTTCTGCCAATTAAAGATATCAAAATATAAAACCTGCTTTGTTGAGATTTTTTTTTCATTTTCTTTATCATAATTAGTCAAAAGTTTGAGACAATGGCAAAAATTCAATATTTATTGCCCAATAATTTTTAATCCAAAGTTTTGTCTTTTTATTCCAAAATTTTGACTTTTTATCCCAAAATTTTCACTTTTTTTTAAATCTCAAAGTTTTGGTTTTCACCTCAAAATTTGACACTTTTTCCTGAAATTCTGACTTTTTTAATCTCAAATTTTAACTTTTTATCCCAGAATTATTTTATCTCAAAATTTGATTTTACATCTAACAATTTTGATTTTTCACCCCAAAACTTTGACTTTTTAATCCCAAAGTTTTGACTATTTATCTAAAATTTTGACTATGTATCCCAAAAATGTTGACTTTTTTTTTTTTCCGAAAGTTGACGTTAATCTTAAACTTTGACTTTTTAATGCCATTGTTTTGACTTTTGTTAATCTTAAAACTGGACTTTTCATCCCGAAATTTTGACTTTTCATCCCAAAACTTGGACCTTTTATCTCAAAGTTTGACTTTTAATATCAAAATTTCAACTTTTTTGTCTCACAATTTTGAATTTTTTTTTTCAAAATTTAACTTATTACTCCAAAATTTTGGCTTTTTAATCTTCAAATTTTGACTTTTTATCTCAGAATTTTAGACCTTTTTATCTCAAATTTGGGACTTTTTTTTACTCAAATTATTGAGTTTTGACTTTTTTTATCTAATGATTTTCACTTTCAAACTCAAATGTAAACTTTTCAGCTCAGAGTTTTGCTTTTCTTCTCAAACTTTTGCTTTATCCTATAGTCAGTCAGTGATTTTCTGTTTTCTTGAACCTAAAACTTTTTTCTTCTATTTCTTGACAGAGGGTTTATTATTTTTCACTCAGTCTGTTTTGCTCTAAACTCTCCGTCCTGCCTCGTTTCTCCTGTAGAGATGTTAAATTTACTCCTCCAACTGCGTTTTTCTCTGACCTGCGATGGTGGTGAGTTTGAGCAGGTATCCGTCCAGGTCGATGTGGACTCCCGGGCCGTGGTAGGGCAGGGCAATGCGGGTGCCGTTCCTCCGAACCGTCAGGTGCTGGTGGAGGCTGAGGATCAAAGCTCCGAGCCGAATTTCAACAGACTGAGTCCAGGAAAAAGATCGAGTTCTCCGAGCGTCGTTTTTCACCAAAACCTGGAGCAGAAACAAAACATAATGCATGAAAAACTTCAGGAAAACTGAGAATGAAAACAGACACTTGCATCTTTCATCCAGTGCTGCACTGACATTTCTGGATTCTGAGTCATGAGGAAAGAAAAAGAATTGTGAAAGTTTCTGCAGGAAAAGTGATAGGTTGACATATTTTCTCCTTTCCCTATATTTTTCTATAGGTTCCTTGACTCCTACGGTTATTCGTCTCAAGTTTGAGATTACTTCTTCACCTTTTACAGGGATTCTGTTGAAACCAAACCACGGTCAGGTAGACCAACAAACATTTCAGCTACAACTGACAGGAAAATTGTTCTGGATGCAAAGAAAAAGCCACAAACAACTTCAGCTGAAATACAGGACTCTCTGAAAGAATGTGGTCTGGCTGTTTCAAGATGCACAATAAGGAGGCACTTGAGGAAAAATGGGCTGAAGAAAGACATTTCTACACAAATGCCACAAAGTTTCCTGCTTACAATACGCCAAACAGCACAGAGACAAGCCTCAAAACTTNCCTGCCATTGGCTACAGCAGAATAAAGTGAAGGTTCTGGAGTGGCCATCTCAGTCTCCTGACCTCAATATCATTGAGCCACTCTGGGGAGATCTCAAACCTGCAGTTCATGCAAGACAGAGCAAGAATTTACAGGAACTGGAGGCTTTTTGCCAAGAAGAATGGTCAGTTTTACCATCTGAGAAAATAAAGACCCTCATCCTTTCACCATGAGTG
This sequence comes from Thalassoma bifasciatum, assembly GCA_008086565.1. Classification (NCBI taxonomy): domain Eukaryota; kingdom Metazoa; phylum Chordata; class Actinopteri; order Labriformes; family Labridae; genus Thalassoma; species Thalassoma bifasciatum. The sequence goes on from RPOG01002848.1 coordinate 15,185, forward strand.
AAAGAAAAGTTTCTGTGTTTTCATTCATATTCACTGAAAAACGGCCTAGAAATCATAAGTTCTGCCGAGGTAACACTAAGTCACAACTTTTTCTTCCTACCATGAAGCTGGAGTCGGGGCTGTTGGTGTTGACGTTGTTCCCCGGTCCTCCAGAGGGGGCGCCACCACAGTCCCGGGTCAGCACGTACTGACAGGTTCCCTGGAAGTTAAAGGTTCTGCCGTCAAAGGTGTTGTAGTGAGGGTCTCCGAAGACGGTGCACACGCCGGGCTCTGCACACAACCAGAGAGAGAGAGACTTTAGGAAAAAAGACAAAACAAAAGAGTCGTAGAAAACGCCAAAAGAATATTAAAAAAACAGAAACGTCTTTGTTTTTATTCCTTGCAAACAAAAGAGGATTAAAGTGTTTAATGTATTTACAACACTCCCTCCACATTTTAAGGAAAATAATTATGATGGATTGAAGCCAAGTTCTGCCAATTAAAGATATCAAAATATAAAACCTGCTTTGTTGAGATTTTTTTTTTAACATTTTTTTTATCATAATAAGTCAAAAGTTTGAGAAAATGGCAAAAATTCAATATTCATTGCCCAATAATTTGACTTTGATATCTCAAGTTTTCAATTTTTCTCCCAATATTTTTACTTTTCTAATTAAAGTTTTTGAGTTTTGAAAAAAAAAGATCTTCTTCCTCTTAAAATTGACTTTGATATCTCAAATTTTGTACCTCATATCTCAGAATTTATACTTTTATCGCAAATTTGTGACTTTTTTTATCCCATAATTTCGACTTTTAACTGAGAATTTTTACTTTCTTTGACTTTATCTCATAATTTTTTTTAATTTTATATTCCAGTTTGGACTTTGTATCTCAGGAATTTGACTTTTTTATTTCAGTTAAGTCTTTTTACCCCCAAATTTTGACTTTTTTAACTCAGCATTTGACATTTTTATCTCTGAATTTGATTTATTTAATCTCAGACTTTGACATTTTATCCAGAAATTTTGTCTTTTTATCTCAGAATTTGACTTTTTATCTTGACTTTTTATCTGGAAATTTTGACTTTTTATCTCAGAATTTGACTTTTTTAATCTCAAAATTTGACTTTTTAACCAGAAATTTTGTCCTTTTTATCTCAAAATTTGACTTTCTTAATGTCAGAATTTGACTTTTTAATTGGAAATTTTGACTTTTTATCTCAGAATTTGTCTTTTTTAATCTCAGAATTTGACTTTTTTCCATAAATTTTGTCTTTTTATCTCAGAATTTGACTTTTTGTCTGGAAATTTTGACTTTTTATCTCAGAATTTGACATTTTATCCGGAAATTTTGTCTTTTTTTATCTCAGAATTTGTCTTTTTATCTAATTATTTGACTTTTTATCTGGAAATTTTGACTTTTTATCTCAGAATTTGTCTTTTTTAATCTCAGAATTTGACTTTTTATCCAGAAATTTTGTCTTTTTATCTCAGAATTTGACTTCTTTATCTCAGAATTTTGTCTTTTTATCTCTGAATTTGGACTTTTGATCCTGAAATGTTGACCTTATTTATCCCCAAATATTTACTTTAAAATCAAAATGATCACTTTTTTTCGACTAAATCTCATAATTTTAACTTTTTCTCCCAAAGCTGTGACTTTTTATGGCAGAATTTTGAGTTCTCCAAAGTCAAAAATGGTGCACACGCCGGGCTCTGCACACAAAGAAAGAGAGAGACTTTAAGAAAAAGAGGACACAAAACAAAAGAGTGGTAGAAAAATATCTGCAAACGCCAACCGAACATGAAAAAGTGAAATGTCTTTGTCTTTATTCCAGGAAAATAAAAGAGGATGTAAAGTGTTTGACGTCCAGCAGAAATAAAGGTGTGTAAATAATGAAGGAGGAACATGAGACGTCAGTGAAACCAGGATCTGTGGTTGGTTCGTGTTTGTTTTAGCAGTTTAACTTTAGCCTGAGCGTGAAAAGAAGCGTCTGATGGCGTCTGACAGCGTCTTTGTCGTCCTGAACGGGACATTTAACGCCGCGCTCTGCGACCACAGTCTGGACCGGGCTTCATGGGAAACGCTCAGCTCACGCTGACGTTTGTTTTCCTTTCTTTTAAAAGCACAAAGTTATCTGTTTCAACGAGGTTTGAAAAACCTCAAATTTCAGACTCTGGTTTGGATGTTTGGAGACGTGTGAGGTTCAGGGAGGAACTTACTCACTTTCAGTGCAGACGGGACAGCAGCCGGTTCGGTTCAGGATCTTATTCTGAAAAAAAACAGACACAAACACGGTGTTAGAAACTTTACACAGAGACAACAGACGATCTGTAAAAACTTTAAGTTAACTCAACCTGTTTTTTCAACTAACAGCTGAAAGCAGCTTAGACCCAAACTTAGAAAATATCCCAATTTACAACATATTGAGTATTTCATCACATGTATTTCTTTATTCTATGAAACCTGTGTTATTTGAACACATCTTTAAACTATTAAAATATAACATGTTTTTTTGTGTTTTGGTTCCTCAAACCCCCAAAATGTCAGGTGGTGCAACCGTCCTGACAAGTATCCACAGTAATTAAACTCTAAAAATTGAATGTCAGTTATTGTAAATGGAAATTAAAAACACAGTGGCATTATTTTATGCTTGAACCTTTTTAAATAAAACATTCTTTGCAAATAAAAATTTTTATATTTTTAATTTTTAATTTTCACCTTGTCAAATGTCAGGGTGGTGCAACCGTAACATTAGACTTTTATTTTAAAGTGAAGAGAATAAAACAGGAAACTGCATCAGCCAGAGGAGCCCAAATGACATTTGTGACCAAGTGGAAAAGTTTGTAGATTTCTCTGAAATACTGATAAAAAAGGTTTTTTCACTTCATTGGTGACTGGAACAATTTCCATGTCAGGTGGTACAACCAATGTAATAATGTGAAATGTTATTTTAACATCAAATTATTTATCTTATTCACAAATAAAAGAAATGAAACACACTAAATGAAAATGTATGAGTCACTACAGACACTTGACAGATACTTGCCAATAATTTCACACAGAAAAAATAACAGGAACATATAAATATATTTTCATATATTTGGTTGAGCCACCTGACATTTTTGGGTGCTCAAATTAAAAATACTAAAAAATAATGAACCTAAAAACTTTGAAATGTTGGTCAACTACTGAAATCTGTTAGAAAACATAATTCTTCTCTCAGAAATATGTTTTTATCCATTTTCAAAGAACTTTTTAAAAATAAGTTTTTAGACCCTCAGTATTTTATTTTGAAACAGTAGTTACATGCTGTGAAATCTAATGTCACGGTAGTTTTTACGATATTTTTTGTGATGTCACAGAAGCGTTTCATTACAGTATTTAACTGCAAAATAATACCATTAAAAACTGTGAAATCCTGGTAATTTTTAACAGCGCGGCAGTGATATTTTGGAGAAGACAGGCTGAAAAGTTTGTAAACACCAGCTCTAACTTTATTCTCTTGTACTGTTAGTGTCTTAAAAATACATTTTGAGAATCTTACATGATATTCAGAATAATTATTACTTTATTAAGTGCACCATGTCAGCCAGGCTTTAGAGACATCGTGGCAGTGAAGGGTTAAAGTGACGTGGATGAAAACACATTTTTCCACGTTTGTCTGGCAGAGGAAACAAAGAGTTTTTTTTTTAAACCGTCACTCAAACACAAACTAAATGAAAGACTGAAAAGTTCTCACTAAGAGGAGTTCACAGTCAAACCAGGACGACCACAAAGACACCGATACTTCAACCGCTGAACTCTGTGTGTAACGGGAAACTCTGTGTGTGTGTGTGTGTGTGTGTGTGTGTGTGTGTGTGTGTGTGTGTGTTTACAGTATGTTTCATCAGAGGTGCAGATCAGAGGGCTCTTTCACACACTTTCTGTTGCCTCAGGGAAGCCCGTCTTTTTCCTCTCTCTCTCTCACTCACACACACACACACACACACACACACATTAACAGACACACACACACACACACACCTCTCGTCTGTCATCACATGCAGACATACACTCAATACACACTCCAGAGTCCTAACCTCTGCACAAAGGCCAATCTCTTCCTTTGAAGAGAGCAAACTGAGCACACTCTCTCTCTCTCTCTCTCTCTCTCTCACACACACACACACACACACACACACTCACACACACAGATTGGTTTTCAGGGGCCTAAATATAGGGAACCTCTTCTTCGCTGTCACTCAAACGTCACGCAGACAAAAGGCCGTACGGAGACACACTGTCTCCTGAGAGACACACACACACACTCTGTCGACCTGCCGCTGACCGCAGGATGACAGCATGGGAGAGTGTTTCTGTGTGTGTGTGTGTGTGTGTGTGTGACCTCTGTGAAGGATGGGTAACTGTCATGATAACCTGAGACAGGTGTGTGAGTTTGCATATTAGCAGTTCACTCGCGACGCCTCTGAGGTTTCACAGCTGAGTTTGTGGATTTCAGTCTAGAAGCTGCACTCTTCTACTACAGAGCCACGCTGTTGTAACAGGAGCAGAATGTGTCTTGTGGCGCTTTTCCACTCTACAGTTCCAGCTCTACTCTACTCGTCTCTACTGGGTTTGTTTATCTTTTCCTCTAGCCCGACTACAGACTCACGGTGGGCGTGGATCTTATAACACAGCTGCGCTAAAGTGCTGCACAGAAGTGCGTGCATGTTCATCTATAACACCACACAAACATCATTTTGTACTAACATATGTGCCACCGTGGTCTTTAAAGGAAAAAAAAAAAGCTTTATAAAGATTTCATTAAAGTAATACAGCGGCTCAATGTGGGTCGTCATGACAACGGAGGTAAACAACAGCCTGGTGCTGCTGCACGCGGAGGAAAACGAAGGAGCTGCTTCCTGACATCAACTCTTCCCTGGATCCAGTGAGATCACTTTAATTTTTGATTTTTGGGCCTGGTATAGCAGAGATTTGTTGTTGATCAATCATTCTTCTTTGAACTGGTTTTCCTTTNACTTTGATTTAATTTAAAAGACTCTTTAAAGCCAACTATCTTTGCTGTTAACTTCTTTTTGGTTTAAAAAGGACTTTTAACTTCTTTAGGAATCATGAAGGAGCATTTTAGGGCTGTATTTTGTCTTCATTCAGTCTGGTTCTGTGCCGTCAGGTTTAAATGTCATTAAAAACCCGTCGCTGACTTATTCCTTTGCGTCTTGTAAGTGATTTGTTCAGAGTCAGAAGCTGCAGAGACGACATTCTCTGACCAATGAGTGACCGGCAGTCCGTCCACGTCACCTTTTAGTATCAGCTTTACTCTCTTAGAACCAGGGTAGAGTAGGTACTAAAAACTGGCGTCTGACGCGTAGTACCGCGCTAATGGAAACAACACAAACCGGGTAGAGGAGAGTAGAGTAGGGCTGAGACGAGTCAGTGGAAAAGGGCCAGAAGTGTCTTGGATGGCAGCAGATGTTGCTCCAAAACCTGTTTGTACCTTTCAGCATTAATGCTGCCTTCACTGATACTGGGACAGTTACCCATGATGCCATGGGGCACTAACACACCCCCATACCATCACAGATGCTGCTTTTGAACTTTGACCTGAGAACAATCCTGATTGTCCTTTTCCTCTTTGGCCTGGAGGACACCACGTCCATGATTTCCAAAAAGAGTTAAACGTGGACTCGTCAGACCACAGCAAATGAGGCAATATTTGCACAAAAATAATAAATTTGATCAGTTTGAACATTAAATTTCTTGTCTTTGTGGTGTAGTCAATTGAGGATAAGTTGAAGAGGTTTTGTAAATCATTATGTTCTGTTTTTATTTACATTCTACGCAACAATGAGGCATTTTGAGTTTACTACTGCATCTTCAAACAGTGATTTTTAAGATACTAAACTCATGAAAACAAGTGTTTATGGTCAATTTAGAATTACATCCTTAACTAAAAGATAAAAAAACAGCTTTTAAAACACTTCGGCCAAATCTAAACCTCATCAGTGTCTGTCACATCCTCACACTCGTTCAGATTTTCCTGCTTTTTTTGGAGACAAAGTTTTATTCCTGTTACCTGTCGGTGCATGTAACTATGACAGAGTATTAGGGCGACTTAAAGAAAATAAAAATATTTAAAAAGTTGCAAATTTACAAATTTTTCAATGCATGTGAATCAGCTTTGTCGCACCTTGTCATTAAAACTCAGCCAATTCTTTAAATTTTTGTTTTTAAGTTGTAGAAAATAAACACTGATGTAGAGAGCAGCTTCATTTATCAGGATGAAGTGAGAGAAGCGTTGAGCGCAGACTGCGACCGCCACCATCAGCCCTCCGTCGCCGCTCTGACCACAAACAACAGGTGAGGGCTTGTTGTAACGGCTGGAAGCGTGTGAACTTGAACTAACACTGACACCGGCTTTAACCGCGTGACCGCCAGCGGCCGACGGTATGTGAGGAATCCACTCCATCACCCGCCAACCGACACATGACCCCCGAGACACCTCTGCGACAGGTGAGCGCCGCACAGAGACGCTCGCAGCCGCCACCTGATGGAAATCAGCGAGCGCGGGGTTTGGAGACGCCACACGTGAGAGGGGAGAATGATGCGGTTGGTCACGGGCTGTAAAGTCTGACGGAGCAGACGTGGGAGAAACAAATCAACCTCCCCACGCTCTGATGCGTCTGAACGTTCCTCTGATGAAGGTTTAGACCGAAAAAAGGTTCAAAAACCTTCATGTTGACCCTGAATCTAAGACGCGGCTCGTGATTGGCCGAGGGGCCCGTCACTCACCGAGGGGCAGCTCGTGATTGGCCGAGGGGCCTGTCACTCACCGAGGGGCAGCTGGTGATTGGAACACACTGTTTGGGTCGACACTCGATGTTTCCTTTGACGCAGGCGCAGAGCGAACAGTTCACCGACGACCACATGTCGCCTTCCTACAGAGAAAAGAGAGAGAGAGAGAGAAAAGAGAGAGAGAGAGAGAGAGACATGAGTACAGACTGAGACACTCCTCTATAACCTCCATCCATCCATCAGTTCATCTCTGTATTAATAAATCCTTTCATCCGTTCAAATTCATAAACTCTACTCCTCATCTATTCATCACTTCCCTATCATCCCTACATCCATCCATCTATCCATCCATCTATTCATTTATCTGATCATCAATTACTCCATCCATCCATCTTTTCATGTATGCATCCATCTTTCTATCTTTTAATGCATGCATACATCCATCACTCCGTCTATCTTTTTATTCATCCATCTATCTTTCCATGCATCTGTCCATATATGTATCCATCCATCCATGATTCACCCATCTTTTCATGCATGTAGCCTCCATCCATCCATCCATCCAATCATCCATCTTTTCTCACGTAAGCATCCATCTCTCCCTCCATTCATCTTCAAATCCATCCATCCATCTTTTAATGCATCCATCTATTCATCAAACTACTCATCATCCATCCATCCATCCATCCATCCATCCATACATCTTATAATGCATACATACATCACTTCATCTATCTTTTTGTTTATCCATCTATCTTTCTATGCATCCGTCCATTTATGTATCCATCCATTCATGATTCACCCATCTTTTCATGCATGTAGCATCCATCCATCCATCCATCCATCTATTCATCGATCGGATCATCCATCCATCTTGTAATGCATGCATTCATCCATCCATCACTAAACCTATCTTTTTATTCATCCATCCATCTTTAAATGCATCCATCTATTAATCAAACTATCCATCCATCCATCCATATGTCCACCCTATCCATCCATCCATCTTTTCATGTATGCATCCATCTTTCTATCTTTCAATGCATGCATACATCACTCCATCTATCTTTTAATGCATCCATCCATCCATCTATTCATCTATCCGATCATCCATCCGTCTTTTCACGAATGCATCCATCCTTCTTATAATGCATGCATACATCCATCACTACATCTATCTTTTTATCCATCCATCCATCTGTCCACCTTCTCCATCTATCCATCCATCTTATCATGTATGCATCCATCTTTCTATCTTTTAATGCATGCATACATCCATCACTCCGTCTATCTTTTTGTTCATCCATCTATCTTTCCATCCATCTGTCCATTTATGTATCCATCCATCTATGATTAACCCATCTTTTCATGCATGTAGCATCCATCCATCCATCCATCCGTCAATAAATCAATCCATCCATCCATCTCTCCATCTTTTCATGCTCATCCCTCTCTCTTTCTTTCTCACTTCTCCATCTTTAAGTTACTAAAACAATCATCATCCATTTATCCATCGTCTATCTGCCTCATCCATCCATCCATCCATCCATCCATCTATCCATCATGCTCATGTTTATCAGTTAGAGCCTGTTAATTAACTGTTATTCATCCTTTCATCATCTATTCCTCTTTTTACCAACATGTGAAAACATTTGTACTTTTTTTCATAAACTCATCCGTTCATTTTTTATTTAACCCAGAAATCTGTCAACCTTCATCCATCCATCCATCCATCCATGCGTTGACTCCCTCACCCTGTAGATCTTGTTGCGGACTCTGCAGTACTTCACCTCCTCCACCTTGACGTAGGACAAACACTCGGGGCAGCAGCTCTCGCCGTGACAGCTTCCTGCTCTGGAGCAGCGCCGGCTGCACACCACCGTGGAATCCTGGGAGAAAGAGAGTCACCGTCAGAGTTTCTGTCAGCAAAGATCAACAAATATCAAACCTTTATTTCCATCTATCAGGGCCGTACTTTACAGGTGCAGGTGGTGCAGTCGTCGTGCACGAAGGAAACGCCGTTTTCGTACACGTCGCTGTGGAAGAGGCAACTTCCCAGAGATAGATCGAAGACTTTCCTCTGACCTGGAGGACGAGACGGTTCAGGAATCATTTCTTTATTAACACTTAAAGTTTATTTCCATTTTTTCATTTATGAACAGCAAAGACAGAAAAGAAAAATAACATTAAAAAAGGAAAAACAGATACAAGACAAAAAACATCAAAACGTTGCCAGGTCTGAAATGTTCACAGTTGCCGAGGAGTTTAACAGTCGTAGGTTTTGTTCAGTATTTTCATAAATTAATGTTCTGATGAAATGTTAAATGGTTGGAATGAGGAGCAGACACCCTCCACATCAACTATTCCAAAATAAAGTGTAAATTTTTCCCATCTTGAAATATACAAATCTCTTCTTAATCTTAATAAAAAAGTCATTTTTTCCATTTCATGAATTTCTTTTATAATTTCTATCCAATTTTCCATTTACGAGTGATAACTTTCTTTGCAGCAATGATAAATATATTAAAAGATATTTAGTGTCTTTGCTAATATCATGTGGCAGGTCACACAAATAAAGAAAAGTGAAATTTAACGGAACTGATATTCCCAGAATACGTTCCATAATTTTTAATATTTCTAGCCAAAACGGATGTAGAGTTGGAAAACTCCAAAAAAACATGGTGATGATCTGCTCCATCACTTCCACATTTTCTCCAACAGGAATGACTTTTTGACACAGAATATTTTTCCATTTTAGGAGTGATAAAAGATTCTTCCATGCAAATTCACGCCAATACATAAAGCAAGTCGTGGAAAAAGTATTCTGACATATGTTTTCCCATTGCTGTTTAGTTATTTTGTCATTTATTTCTTTTTCCCATCTCCCTTTGATATAGTGTGTAGTATTTTCTCTGCATTCTCCAATCGCATGATACAATTTTGAAATGGGTGATTTAATAATACCCCGGTATGCCTGTATGACCACTTGTATTACGCTGTTAGTTTCTGTAATTGAATCTTTCTTCCCAAATTCTTTTGAAATATACTGTCGTAACTGTAGATATCTAAAAAAATCAAACTTTTCCAAGTTGTATTTTCTTTTTAATGTTTGAAAGCTTTGTAATCTTCTCAAATCTCTTGCAGTAAACAGTGATACCTTTACCCAACCAATATTTAAACCTAGGCTGTTTTCCAAACCGCCTACTACCTGCTACTTCCACATGTAGTCTGTAGTGTGACTGTTTTGTTGGACCTGTTTAGTCGTATACTACTCTGGATTTCTGTTTCAGGAAGTGGAGCTGATGGTTTTTTTCTAATGTTTAACTTTATCATAAATAAATCCATGAGAACATTTCAGTCATTAATTCACCACATCAATCAGTGGAGAAGTTACAGGAGCAATAAAAGTAGATAAGTTAAATTAGATGTTAATGAGATACAAAGGAAAATAAATAAATGAAATTAAGCATGTGAAGGAAGTTATAAATTTTGAGAATTTTTATGGTTTTTTCATTTTTTTAGTGGTTCAAGGAACATTTTTGATTTATTTAGAAAAACAACAAATTCAGGAAGAGATAAAAGTCCAGATTTTATCACATTTGTAAAGGTATAAAAGTTTATTACAGCAAAATCCCCATATATGATTTTTAATCTTGCACCAAAAGTTATCGTGTATTGAAAATAAATCTGCAAAAACTGAAATCTAAGCAAGTCACTACGTTTTATTTTTAGTAAAATTTATCTTATTATTCTTGATATGAGCTACAGTCAACTAATAAGTCCAGGAAAATGTCTCATTTCAAGTTTTTTAAGACAAAAATGAGGCGCAAATTGCTTGTAACAAGTAAAAAAAAATCTGCCAATGGGATAAGATAAAAGATTCTTGTTTTAAGACATCTTTCTAATTTCAACAAACTTCCCGGGTGAATTCGTCTTATCCCATTGGCAGATTTTTTTTACTTGTTACAAGTAATTTACACCTCATTTTTGTCTTAAAACACTTGAAATACGACATTTTTATGACCTGGTCTGGTGAATGTGGCTCAAATTAAGAAAAATAAGACAATTTTTACTACAAATAAGACAGAATGACTTGCTTAGATTTCTGTTTTTGCAGTGTGAAACCAACTGACTTTTTATTTTTCCAGCTGGTGTAAAAACTGCGTCCTCATTACCCACGTAGGCTGTTAGTGTAAAATAAAAAGTGATAAATGATTTAGGGGCTTTTATGAATTTGGTAAAAGTAAACAGCTCTTTCATGATGAAGTGAGCAGATTTACCGCTGTTTCTTTCCTGTCACTTCACTTTTATCTCTGGGACCGTTTCACATTTTTGTTGTTGTGTTGTAGTTGAGCTGATTTATTCCAGTAGGTGTCAGTAATTCACCTCAACCTGAGCGCCCCCAAACTGACAAACGCCATTAGCGCCGTGCATTGTGGGAAACAGTACGCCAGGTAGACTGGTCCGTTACAGACTGAGAAATTTTCCCGGATCAGTAGAAACATCCGGNGAGGGAGAGAGGGAGGTGAAGAACCAGAAAGAGGATGTTGTTCCAACCCAAAGTTTGGGAGTCTCAGGAGACGCCGGCAAAACGTATTTAGAGGACGGAGGCCCCCCCCCACACAAACACTCACACACACACAGGTCAGAGTGTAAACACATCTGTGAGTGTGTGTGTGTGTGTGTGTGTGTGTGTGTGTGTGTGTGTGTACTCACAGTGCAGGTACATTTGATGCAGGGTTTACCCTCCGGACTGAACTCCTCCTTCTCTTTATACAGTCGTCCCTCAAAGATACAGGCTGCAGGTGGAGAAGAAACTTTTAAACACTCTGAACTTTTTCATACATGAACTTTTAAGACTCACACCCTGAGGAAAAATTAAAAAAATACACACATTTATCATCCATTAACCGGCTGAATTTTTTTAAAATTTGGAGGCATCATCATCAATAAGAAGTATTTACGCTCGACTGCAACAACTCTGCACTCAAGTGTTTGTTTTATTTTCAGTAAAAGCTGCTTTATTGTACTTGATATAAAACAAATTTAACTGATAAGTCCAGAAAAATGTCCCAGCTCAAATTATTTAACCCTGTGGTGCATAGTGGTCACTACAGTAAACACCTATTTAAAACTTATTTACTCCTAAATTCAATGGTTCATGTGGTGGAAATTCATATTAGTCTGTGTCAGGATATTTTTATTCTTCTTAGGGCCTGAAAAATGTTTTCAATTCTATTTCCAAATATATATATATATCTTAAAAAAAGTTATAGACAAACATTTGAGGGTAAAAAAAGCGTAATAACTATAAATTATTCAGTGTTAAAATGGATGAAAGAGAGTCAAAATGTTTCGCAAAGCATTAAAAAAAGAAAAGAAGTCAACAAAATAAGTCTTATATACATTAAGTTTACACTGTTTTATGTTGAACGCTCAGTTACAAATATTTGGGGGGAAAAAGTAAAACTTTTTTCATGCTTTCAGACAATAAAAACACTCAAAATCCTGGCTTTCATAATTCATGCATAAGAGGGTTAAAGACAAAAATTACACTTTACATTACATTTGAGTTGTTTGTAATGCGTGAAAAAAAAAACTGTCATTGGGGTAAAATAAATTAACTCCTCAAGTTTGTTCCGAGAAGTTTGTTTTCAAATATTTTAATCTGAAAATGAGAATTTTCCTCTGGTTTTAATCCTTGGATACCGCTCAAGGTCTATTTATTTCAGGATTTCTTGTCAAGTCGAATTATCTCGCTGAATAAACAGATAATTTGACTTATTCTATAGATATTTCTTCATTAAATGTAGTGAATAAGACAATTTTTGCTAAAAAAGACCAACACTTTGTTTGAGGTTTTGCAGTCTAGCATCATTAAAAGGTGCTTTTTAAAATGAGATGCTTTAAATCTGATTTGATTGCATGAATCATTTTACTGCAGACCATCTATGGGTCAATGACAAAAAGAGGGTCTAAAAACGTATTTTTAAAAAGTTCTTTGAAAATGGATAAAAAACATATTTCTGAGTGAAGAATTATGTTTTCTAACAGATTTCAGTAGTTGACCAACATTTCAAAGTTTTTAGGTTCATTATTTTTTAGTATTTTTAATTTGAGCACCCAAAAATGTCAGGTGGTGCAACCAAATATATGAAAATATATTTATATGTTCCTGTTATTTTTTCTGTGTGAAATTATTGGCAAGTATCTCTCAAGTGTCTGTAGTGACTCATACATTTTCANGTATTTAAAAAGGTTCAAGCATAAAATAATGCCACTGTATTTTTAATTTCCATTTACAATAACTGACATTCAATTTTTAGAGTTTAATTACTGTGGATACTTGTCAGGACGGTTGCACCACCTGACATTTTGGGGGTTTGAGGAACCAAAACACAAAAAAACATGTTATATTTTAATAGTTTAAAGATGTGTTCAAATAACACAGGTTTCATAGAATAAAGAAATACATGTGATGAAATACTCAATTCATGATGGAAGGAAATATTACACTCAGACACAAAAAAAGGGACGTGACGTCATTGACCCATATTCTTAAGGTTTAACCCACACTTTGAAGAGAAAAATCACAAATTTGCACATTTTTTTCTGCTGCAGCTCTGCAGTAAAATCAGGTTGAACTCACTGGGGCAGGTGGGGCAGCATTTCTTTGGGTGGATTTTAGGATTCTTGCAGTGGACGACACACTGGACCTCCGACTCGGTGACGACACCTTCCTGTCACAACCGGGAAATAAACTCTGACTTTAGTTTGCACATTTTTTAAGCACATTTTACACTTTTTTCCAACACAAACGCCTGTTTCCCCCCCTAAACTACTACCTCTAAATCAGTATTTCCCAACCTTTTCCAACTCAGGGCCCATTTTTAAGTCTCAAAAATTTCACAGCTCATCTCCAACCCCTTAAATACAGAGACCATGATGCCTTTATAGGGCACTTTTTTTTATAAACAAACATAAATGTATATAAATATTAATCCTTAGGATACAAAACCTGCTAGCAGAAGCAAATACAAACACTTAATTTTAAATTATTGACATTTACAAAACCACTCGTCCAAACCATAATCTGAAAAAACTGGCAAAATTGACGGATTCTCAAATTTCCCAGAGAACCTGAATGTATCATATGTGACATCAACAACTCACTTAAGCGTGTTGAAAATTTTCAGAAAGTCAACAATTCTACCTCATTGAAATTTTTTTTTTCTGCTTTCATCAAGCCTTAAATGAGAAATATTCACTTTGTAGAGAAAAGTGGTTAAAAATGTGACAGAAGCAAAAAAAAAAAAGGACCAGAATCTGTTTGATATCCCAAGAATTAAAATCCTTTTAAATGTGACTGATTTTAAACAGTTAAAACATTAGTCTATATGTTTTATACACATAAAAATCAAACTATTTGGGAATAATTTTGGGGCCCACTTGAAATACTTTTGTGGCCCACCAAGGGGCCGCGACCCACAGGTTGGGAATCACTCCTCGAAATGTTTATTTTCCTTTCTTTCAGACTTTTTATCCATAAGACACCCTTTTCTATCTCTTTTTTGTTAATCATCTCCCTTAAATCCCTTCTCTTTTATCCTCATCTCTCTGTTTAATGACTTCTTCTTCTTGCATCCTGTCTTTACGTTACTTTTTCTTCTCACCTGTGCATGTTTCTCCGTCTCTAAATCTCCACAGCAAGTCTGCAGCAGATAAAAGTCTAAAATAAACTAAATAAAAGGAGAAAACGAATGCACTGACTCACCTGGCAGCGTCGGCTCATGCAGGGTTTGGTGGAGCTGGTCCAGGACACTGAGCTGTTGTAAGATCGTCCGTCCAACATGCAACCTGAGACAAAAACAAAGAAAAAGATAAGAAACACTGAGTCACATTAACCTGGATCTACAGGATGTTAAATGTTAAAAACCATTTTCCCACAATGTAACAACTTGTTAAGTTTTGGGTCAGTGATTACATTTTTAGGTCATACAATATTTTGTTTATTTCATTCTGAGTTTTATTGCATTTTTTAAATATTTTACTAAATTTCAAGTCTTAGTTCATCTTGGGGTCATGTTATATTTTGGGCTTTAACATGACTTCTTGCAGGACTTTTCTTATGTACGAATATTTGAACATGTTTAATATCCTTTAACCCTTTATCTACCTCTTCGACGTCCCTAACTTAACTCAACAAAGGCAAACAAATGTGCCTTTGTTTTGCACAGTTTTTTCATGCAAAAAGAATGTTCAATAACAAGTAAAAATGAATGTGAGAATTACTTTAGTCAAGATAGAAAATTCACAAATTCAGTTTTGCCTTGTTTCATTTGGTATTTTCCTTGGTTGAAACAACATTGTTCAATATTTTGTGGCAAAACTTAGAGAAGTCAAAACTGTTCAATGCCCTCGATATGAATGGGAAAATAATTTCTTTCTAAATTAGCATTTTATGTAACTTTTTCCTACTATTTGTGGTATTTGTATGAAATTTCAAACGATTAACACTAAGTGACACTTCAGCCAATATTTTAAAAACAAAAAGGTTTGTTTATTTGAGGCTTAACACTTAAGAATGATTCTGTACATTTGTATCTTTATGTAATTACCTTCCATTAATATTCAGACCATATTGGAAATGATTTGGCGACCCACTTGCAATACCTCTGCGGCCCACCAGGGGGTCGCGACCCACAGGTTGGGTATCACTGTCTTAGAGGAACTCAGTGCAGACTCACTCTAACACTTTGACATCAGCTGTTTTAGTGGAAATGTTCCTTTAACAGACACTTTTACAGCCCGGCTCAGTGACTCCACGCCCTCCTCTCCTCTCGTCCTCTCAGCCCTGAATGAAAAGCCGATTCATTTCCCTCAGTTACAGTAAGAAAGAGGCTCGGATCAATGTTTAACTTTCCACAGGATGAAACTGGATCTGAGCATCGATCAGTTTCTCTCCGAGGAAATCAAACCCTGAGTCACAGAGTCACAGCGAACGGAGAAGAAGAACAAAAACTGATCTAGACTGAACTGCAGAAACAAACAGAGTAATGATATCACACAGAAAAATCTTCTATTTTAGATTGAAAAACCTGTAGTGACACCAACTCCTTTAGTTTCAAGTTACCCTGAAATAAACTCCAGACTACATTAACCTAATTAACCTCAATTCTTAACAATTCCCTTCTCTTTACATTACGTCAGAGTTTCCTGCTTGAAGTTTCACTAAAGAAGCTGTGAAACTGAACACACAAAGAAATGTACATTACTCTCTCACATTCAGATTCAATACATCCAACATAAACTATAAGTCCATATGCAGGTAAAGAAAAAGAGCACAAAAAGAAAGGAAAATAAAAATGTTCTTTGTGATGGGCTTGAAGTTAAATGTTCCCTGTAAATAAAATATGCATGGGTGCTAAGAAATGAAAATTACGAATGGGTGCCAAGAAATGTGTATGATGTATGGGTGTAAAAAATAAATGAATGTACGACAACAGAAATGATATAAGTAGGATGTGTCCTAGAGGAAGGGGTTAGTTGGTCGGAGAGAGTCACCGGGAAAGCAAAGGTGGAAAGGAAAAAACAGGACACAAATTCGGACGGTCTATGTGCTCGAAAAGTGACTTATGAAATAAAACTGTAAACCGATTTTCACGGTCGCTGATAAGATACGCTGAATTTGTGGATGTTAAATGGCTGCGCTCCTCCTGCTGACGCGAAGGAGAACAAAGAAGCTGTTTTTGCCGACTTTTCTTTTACCTGAAGATCCGGTGAGATTGTTTCTTTTTTTGTCTTTTTGCTTGGCCTGGTATACCAGAGATTTTTGTTTGATCGATCTTTCTTTTTGGACTGTTTCCTTTTGTATTTCTTTACGGATTATGGAACGTTTACGTGCGTAAAGACACTTCGGGTTGGACAACGCATGTCGCTGACGGACTTTTATTTAAATTAAGACTCTTGAAAACAGCTTTTCGTTGTCAACCGGGGAATTTTCGTTTGAAAAGGAAGTTTGATTTATTTAGGATAGGAGAAATTAGAATGTGGGGGTTTATTGGGGGTTTCCTCATTGTTTTTGTGATTGTTTTAATTGTTGTTTGGGGCTGTCAGGTAGCGGGATCATTAAATACCCATTGCTGCCTAATTTCGCTTTTTCTCTTTGTTTTGATTCTGGCCTAGTCAAAGAATGAGTTTGAATTGTTTTTGATTGGGTTGAGTTACTTTTTCTTAGCTATTGGTTTCCCGTAAAGATTCCCCCTTGTGTTGTAGCGCAGGAAAGGATTCTGAGCGTTACATGCTTATGAACCACAAACGACGTGGAAACCATTGCGCTACCTCAATGCTAACACATAGGGGGAATTGTATCGGCTTGCGATTACACCTGACTTTACTTTTTAACATTTATTTACATCTAGGGATGTCTAAATCCAGTGACTAATTCTACTTCCAACAACCAAGATGATTTGAACCAAGCTCTATATTTGGCGAGCCAGCAATGAAATACGAAAAACATGCTGTGTATGTTTGCAGCTAAAACTGCAAAAAAGCAAGTGAATGGGGAAATAAAGCAGAACAGAAGTGACACTAACTGTTATTCACCAAGTGTAAAAATGCTTAGAAACCACTTACTCTTTGTCAGAAGTTTCTCCTAAAATCCTGCGTCCACATACAGTCATGGATGAAAGTATTGGCACACCTGGAATTTTCTTCAGAAAATAAACCGTTTCTCCCAGAAATTGTTGCAATCATAAAAGTTTTTTGGTATGAATGTGTTTATTTCCTTGATATGTATTGGAAAATCACCAAAAAGCTGAAGAAAAAAAGCCAAAATTGACAGAATTTTGCACAAAATGCAATAAATGGGCTGGACAAAATTGTTGCCACCATCAACTTAATATTTAGTTGCACACCTTTTGGAAGAAATAACTGAAATTAATCACTTCCTATAACTATCATTAAGTTTCTTACACCTCTCAGGTGAAATTTTTCCAATGCACATCAAGGAAATAAACACATTCAGACCAAATACATTAGTAATTGCAAGAATTTCAGGGAGAAATTTTGTATTTTCAGTAAAAAATACTTTTGTCCATGGTTGTATGTGGTCAATACATTTCTGCCTCTCAGACCCATTTAACTTCATTTTTTAAACTTTTACCTCTTAACCACATTTATAGACACTTCCCACTTCATCTTCTGGTGATATAACAACATTACAGCCATTTCAGTGAATAAATATGTAAATATTTATTCAGATTTCTTTGAGAATAATTCACCCTAAAAGTGAGTTAATTTGAAGTATGTTTTAAGTGTAACCTGATGCTGTTAAATGACATAAAGTGGTTCATTAAGAGGTTTTTACCCCAAACTGTTCGTCCATAAACTGATGCAGACTGGGCGTAACTCGCTGCTTTAACTATGATTTCATAAAAGTGAGAAAACGGTGATATGAGGAGCTGGAGTCGGGGCGTTCTCCAAGAGCCGAGGACACAAAGGGGTCCTAAATTTGGTCACAGCGGCCACAAGTCGACCGCACAATAGAAAACTAACAAGGGTCGCCGTGGAAACACGGGGCGTTCCACGTCCGACTGCAGCTCGCTCCACCTCTCTTAACGAAGTGCTGCGTCGTAAAAACGCCGCACCGCAAACAAAAGGACCTCGCCCCTGCTGAGAGCTGGGAGGTGTGTGTGTGTGTGTGTGACGGAGTGTGTGTGTGTGTGTGTGTGTGTTAGTCCTCCATGGAACCACAGAGCTCCATCAGTCAGGACTTTTTTAGTGGCCTCTCACTTTTTAAAAGATTTTTTTGGGGTAATGAAGACGACATGGACGAGGCCGTTTCTGCAGAAAAACTTAAAGTTTAATGACGTCAACGGAAAACTGACATCAGAGCAAACAAATCACTTTTCTGTTTTTAAGGAGAATTTCTCAAACTATTGTTCCATTATGGAGACATTTCAAAGAGAAAATCATTCATTGAGATTTGTTACGAACGATCAGACGGTCATTCTTCCATTAAACCATGAAGTTTTTCACCTTGGTGAAGCTTTTCCATCAATATCAGGCTTTTGTTCTAGTGCAATGACAAACTGAACCCTGTAGGTGGCAGCGGTGATCTCTTTGGGCGAGAACTCTAATGAAGAAGTGGAAAATGAGGGAGCAACAAACATTTCAGCTACAACTGACAAGAAAATTGTTCTGGATGCAAAGAA
This sequence comes from Thalassoma bifasciatum, assembly GCA_008086565.1. Taxonomy (NCBI): domain Eukaryota; kingdom Metazoa; phylum Chordata; class Actinopteri; order Labriformes; family Labridae; genus Thalassoma; species Thalassoma bifasciatum. Next base: position 34,174 of record RPOG01002848.1, read on the forward strand.
AAACCCACAAATAACTTCAGCTGGAATACAGGACTCTCTGAAAGAATGTGGTCTGGCTGTTTCAAGATGCACAAAAAGGAGGCACTTGAGGAAAAATGGGCTGAAGAAAGACATTTCTACACAAATGCCACAAAGTTTCCTGCTTACAATATGCCAAACAGCACAGAGACAAGCCTCAAAACTTCTGGAACAAAGTCATTTGGAGTGATGAGAGCAAAAGTGAACTTTTTGTCCACAACCATAAACATTGTTCCATTTGGAGAGGAGTCAACAAGGCCTATGATGAAAGGTCCACCATTCCTACTGTGAAACACGGAGGTGGATCACTGATGTTTTGGGGATGTGTGAGCTACAAAGGCTCAGGAAACTTGGTCCAAACTGATGAATGAAGGATGAATGCAGCATGTTATCAGAAAATACTGGAGGAAAATTTACACTCATCAGCCCAGAAGCTGCACATGAGACGTACTTGGACGTTCACACATGACAATGATCCAAAACACAAGGACAAGTGGTCCTGCCATTGGCTACAGCAGAATAAAGTGAAGGTTCTGGAGTGGCCATCTCAGTCTCACAAGGCCAAGTCAAAGTTTTTAGCTAAAAGTTGAAATTATGCAATTAAAAAAAAAAAAAAAAAAAAAAAAAATTTTTAAAAAAAAAAAAAAAAAAAAAAAAAAAAAAAAAAAAAAAAAAAAAAAAAAAATTTTGAGATTAAATAAAAAAAATTGAGATCAATTGTCAAAATTTTGAGAAAAAAAAACCCAAATACACACACAAAACACATTGAGGGTAAAGACAAATTTGGACACGATTAGGTCAAAATTTTAGACAAAAGGTTAAATTTGGGATAATTAAGTCAAAATCTGAGATATAAAGTTGGATTATGAGATTTTAAATTCAAATTCTTGAGATAAAAGTCAAAATTAGCATAAAGTCAAAGGTGTAGATAAAAAGTCAAACCTTGAGAAAAGACCAATATTTGAGATTAAGGACAAAAAATTGAGGAGAAAAATGTAGTTGGAGGTCAAATTTGAGATAAAAAGTTGATATTTTAGTGGAGATGTCAGGTTCTTGAAATTAAAAAGTGAAAATTTTAGATGAAAAGACAACATTTGGGTCCTGCCATTGGCTACAGCAGAATAAAGTGAAGGTTCTGGAGTGGCCATCTCAGTCTCCTGACCTCAAGAATTTACAGGGACTGGAGGCTTTTTGCCAAGAAGAATGGTCAGTTTTACCATCTGAGAAAATAAAGACCCTCATCCACAACCAGCACAAAAGACTTCAAGCTGTCATTGATGTTAAAGGGGAAATACACGCTGTTAAGAACTGGGGGGTTTAAAGGGAGAAAAGGCCAAGAAATCATGAATTCAGCCATGTACTGTATGTAAACTTATGAGCACAACTGTATAATTTGTCCGTCACTGATTTAAAAGCCTCTAAATGCAACAGTCGAGCCAAAATGACATCGCTCTCTTAATGTGAGTGTGTGTGTGATTTATCTTCATCAACATCCAGAGACGGAGGAGAAACACTTCTGCAGAAATTCCCCATCGTAGCAACTCGACTCAGACAGAGCCTCTGACGCCCTGTGAAGCGTTTGATAAGAGCACCTGGTGTTTTCAGCTGGGAGGAGACACTTCACTCAGCTCCCATGATGCAACACTGACCAAAACTGGATCAAGAACACGAAATAAAAACGTCTCTTTGTGGATTTACATGCAGCAGATTCTGCAGGAAAGTTGGTTATTTCAGCATCTTCCTAACTTTTAAAGAAATGTTTGGTTATAAATGCATCAAAACAAAAACCGTAGCTGTGGCGTGAGGATGATGATGATGATGTAGGAGTTTCTGGCTCATAAACACGACGGCAGATCTGAGGCCTGTAAACCCGACAGTGAACCCTCCGACCAGCCGCTCTGTCTCCTCACACTGCAGCTGTGTGTGTGTGTGTGTGTGTGTGTGTGTGTGTGTGTGTGTGTGTGTGTGTGTGTGTGTGTGTGAGGTATATGATACAGCCTTCCTCCCACAGGTCAAATTCAGACCTGTACGCTTCCTGCAGTGTGTGTGTGTGTGTGTGTCCTATTAGTGCAGCTGCAGATAATAAACGATCTCAGGGTCGTTATTTTATCGCTTTAAGTATTTCTCAGCGCTCTCTCCAAGCTCTTTCGTTTACAGAACGTAAATTGATAAAAGGAGCTGTCATGATGGAGTATTTTCCACCTCCTCCTCCTCCTCCTCCTCCACCTGTCGCTCTCTCACCTTTACACCTCTCACAGCAGGCTCCAGTCTGCTTCACCACCAGAGCACAGTCCTCAGAGACCAGCGGACATTTCTCCTGCTTACAGTCCGCCTTCCCCTCCTGCACAGAAAAGAAAAGACACAGAGAAAATTAGGTGAGTTGACTACTTTTCTGAGTGTCATGATTGGGTATAAAAGGAGCATCATCCCCAAAAGGCTCAGTCCTTCACAAGATGGAGCCAGGTTCACCACTTTGTCAACAACTGCGTGAGCAAATAGTCCAACAGTTTAAGAACAATGTTTCTCAACTTTGTCCAACTGCAGGAATTGATGGATTTCATCATCTACAGACCATAATATCATCAAAAGATTCAGAGAATCTGGAGAAATCTCTGCACGTAAGCAGCAAGGCCCAAAACCAACATTGAATGGCCGTGACCTTTGACCCCTCAGGCGGCGCTGCATTAAAAACCCACATCATTGTGTAAAGGATATTAGCACGTGGGCTCAGGAACACTTCAGAAAACCATTGTCAGTTAACACAGTTCATCACTACATCTACAAGTGACAGTTCAAACTCTACCATGCAAAGACAAAGTCACACATCAACAACACACACAAACGCCGCCGCCGGCTTCTCTGGGCCCGAGCTCATCTGAGATGGACTGAGGCAAAGTGGAAAAGTCTGCTGTGGTCTGACGAGTCCACATTTGCAGCTACAATTGGCGAGCCAGCAACCCAAAAAACAAAAAATCGTTCTCACAGGGAACATGGGGCCTAGCACTGGTTAGCATTAACATGCTACAGGCTGGTAACAGCTGATCCTGAGTGTAAACAATGTGTCAATAGTTACAGTTCAGATCCCAGGACAAACAAAAGAACAAAAATAGTAAAATCACCACTGCAGACACAACCAGTTTGGTGTCCAAAGGTCAAACTCTTTTTGGAAATCATGGACGTGGTGTCCTCAGGGCCAAAGAGGAAAAGGACAATCAGGATTGTTCTCAGAGCAAAGTTCAAAAGCAGCATCTGTGATGGTATGGGGGTGTGTTAGTGCCCCATGGCATCATGGGTAACTGTCCCAGTATCTGTGAAGGCAGCATTAATGCTGAAAGGTACAAACAGGTTTTGGAGCAACATCTGCTGCCATCCAAGACACTTTGTCTTTTTCAGGGACGTCCCTGATTATTTCAGCAAGACAATGAAACCAAGACACATTCTGCTCCTGTTACAACAGCGTGGCTCCGTAGTAGAAGAGTGCAGCTACTAGACTGTTAGACTTCAAAATTAGGAAAGGTGGTGTTGTTAAAGAAAAGGTGATGAAACACAGAGGGAACATGAACTTGTTCAGGCTTTTTGGGATAAAATAATAAAGTTTATCAGTTTGAACATTAAATATCTTGCCTTTGTTGTGTATTCAATTGAAAATAGGTTGAAGAGGTTTTGCAAATCATTGTATTCTGTTCCTACAGGACCAAGAAAATCTGCCTTTTTTGCCGGGATGAGGTGAAACCTGTGATGTGAAAGGATGGTTGAATTAAATCAGAGTCAGATGAGTTCAAGTTTGATGTGAAAGAGGAGGAGAATGTCTGCTGGAGCACGCTCACAAACCCACCAAACAGGATTTAAAAAGTTTCCCCCGCGGCAGTTTTCACCTGATTTATCACCTCCGAGCTCTGCCGTCAGACGCCACCTCAGGTTTGAGCTCTGCAGCTCTGTTTCTGTCTGACTCTGCTGCAGAAAGTGACTCAGTCCTCACAGTTTAGCTGTGAATTTTCACACGTCGCTCTGCCACCTCCACAAACCTGCAGAGTGTGTCCAACATCACCGCAGCGCGCACCGCAGCGGGACCGGCCCACCGTTTAATCCACGCCGCTTTCACACCCGGCGTTTACTGCTGATTACACACACACACATGCTGGAGTGTGTGTGTGTTTTATGTGACACACTGTGAGGGTTTATAAAGTGCAGGCTGGCAGGTCCCGTGGCCCTGTGGCCCTGTGGCCCTGTGGCAGCGGCTCTAACGAGGACGGATCAAAGCGGGGCGAAAATAAACCGGGGTGGTTTAATATAGCAGCCGCGCTCCAGCTAAACCCCGACCACACCGAGGACGGATGATGTCATCACCACGGAAGAGGAGGAGGAGGAGAAAAGAGCGCAGATATCTGGATCACAAACTCAGCTTCAACAGAAATCTCACGTAAACTTCTCCAACAAAAAAAACCTCTCCTCTCTCTCCTGTTATCCATTAGCTCAAAGTCGGACATCTGACCTCTTCTCACACACACTAAAACACACACACACACACTCTCACCCATCTTGTCGAGGGGTCAGAGGTCATAACGGGTCACCACGCCTTATAAACACTCAACATACCACTGCGGCACCAAGGCTGGGCCACCGGACGACTGAGGGCGATGAACTCCAAACACACACACACGTAACGAGGGATAAAGCGCTGGTATGCCCATAAGTGTGTATGTGTGTGTGTGTGTGTGTGTGTCAGAGAAAGAGAAAGTGTGTGAACTCTGTCTTTGTCTCTGTGTTTATGTGCTACTGTAAGGAGATACCAAGATTTTTGACCTGAATCAGTTTTGTGTCACTTCCTTGGAGCCAAAATATGCTGAAATTCCCTCTTTCACTGCAAAAAACAGAAATCTAAACAAGTGTTTGTGTCTTATTTTTAGTGAAAAATGTCTTTTTGGACTTAATATAGATATATTTACCAGATCAGTCCAGAAAAAAAGTCTTGTTTCAAGTTATTTACAGACAAAAATATTGTCCAAATTGCTTGAAATGAGGACAAAATATCTGCCAATGTAGTAAGAAAAAAAGTTTCTTCAGGAAACTTGATGAGGAAATTTTTCTTTCAGACCTCGTTTTTGTCTTTAAATAACTTGAAATAAGACATTTTCTGGACTTGTCAGTTGAATCTTGCTCATATCAAGACTGAAAAGATCATTTCTTATTAAATACAAGATATAAACACTTCAGTTTTTGCAGGATGGCAGACCACACTTTTCTGCCCATTTGCATGATTATAACATGATAAACTGCTCATTTAGGATTCAAAACATGACCTAATGTGCCCTCTTGGGAGCCAAAATACGCTTGAGTGTCCTCCTGGGGCCAAAAAACATGTGATAAAGTGTCGTCTTGGGGGCATAAACTCACGCTAAAATGAAATGCTGACTGCCAAAACACACTAATCTGCCCCTTTGGCTGGTAAAAATGTGATCAACTGCTCTTGTGGGTGACAAAACATGTCCTAAAATGCCCTCTCTGGGGCCAAATCACTTGCTTAAGTAACCTTTGGGAGCCAAAATACACTGAAGAGCTCTTGTTGGACCCAAAACATGTAGAAGAATGCACTGTTAGGAGCCAAAACATGTCCCATAGTGCCCCATTGGAAGCCAAAATACACTTGATTGTGTCTTCTCAGGGGCCAAACACATGCCAAGGTGCCCCATTGGAAGTCAAAATGAATGCAGAAGTGCCCTCTTGGTTGGCAGACCACACTTTTCTGCCCATTTGCATGATTATAACATGATAAACTGCTCTTTTAGGATTCAAAACATGACCTAATGTGCCCTCATAGGAGCCTAGACATGTACTCAAATGTCCTCTCAGGGGTAAAACACTTGCTAAATCGTGTCCTTGGAGCCAAAATAACCAAAAGTGCCTTCTTAGAGGCTTAAATGCATGATTAACCCTTTAGGTGCCACAGTTTTTTCAACAAAGGTTTCCTTGGTTGTAGCTTGAAAATGGTTTGATATAAAGGCAAACTGTACACGAGAAAAATCATCAGTTTCAGAGTGCAATATTTCCTTCCATCATGAATTGAGTATTTCATCACATGTATTTCTTTATTCTATGAGACCTACTATTAAAATGTAACATGTTTTTTTGTGTTTTGGTTCCTCAAACCCCCAAAATGTCAGGTGGTGCAACCGTCCTGACAAGTATCCACAGTAATTAAACTCTAAAAATTGAATGTCACTTATTGTAAATGGAAATTAAAAATACAGTGGCATTATTTTATGCTTGAACCTTTTTAAATAAAACATTCTTTGCAAATAAAAAGAATTTTAAAGCTGTTGAGAAATGTCAAAAACTTTTGTCCCGTAATTTTCACCTTGTCAAATGTCAGGGTGGTGCAACCGTAACATTAGACTTTTATTTTAAAGTGAAGAGAATAAAACAGGAAACAGGAAACTGCATCAGCCAGAGGAGCCCAAATGACATTTGTGACCAAGTGGAAAAGTTTGTAGATTTCTCTGAAATACTGATAAAAAAGGTTTTTTCACTTCATTGGTGACTGGAACAATTTCCATGTCAGGTGG
>RPOG01002848.1:40761-79107 GCA_008086565.1 Thalassoma bifasciatum
ACACAGGAGAGGACCTCTTAACTTAAGCCCTTGGACGTCACCCCTCCTGACTCCGACCCCCCACCCCCCAAAAAAACCTTAACCTCCTTTACCTCTGTGACCTTCCACCTTTCACCTTCCCTCCAAAACAAACAGGTCACGACCCCCCCGACAGGAGAGCAGGAGCCACAGTAGCTTAAGGACGAGACGACGGAGACGAGACGCTGATGGGAACGAGTTTCTCATGCTGTCAGAGCTGAATGTGTTTTAACTGCAGCGCCCCCCACTGGCCGGAGGACGACACTGTCACACAAATCTCAAAACTTTGATAAAACAAACTGTTTCTTCCTTACAACGGCAAATAAGGGCGACTCAAGGAAAAAGATGATTTTTTTTTTATCAAGCAGCAAATCTGTGAGTTCATAAAGTGGAGAAATTGCAAGTGTAAAAGTGGCAAGTTTGGTAATTTAAAAGTGGCAAATTTGGTAATTTAAAAGTGGCAAATTTTGTATTTTAAAAGTGGATGGTAATTTAAAAGTGTCAAATTTGGTAATTTTAAAGTGGCAAGTTTGGTAATTAAAAATGGCAAGTTTATGAATTTAAAAGTGGCAAATGTGGTGATTTAAAAGTGGCAAATTTGGTAATTTAAAAGTGGCAAGTTTGGTAATTTAAAAGTGGCAAGTTTGGTAATTCAAAAGCGGCAAATTTGGTAATTTAAAAGTGGCAAGTTTGGTAATTTGAAAGTGGCAAATTTGGTAATTTGAAAGTGGCAAGTTTGGTAATTTAAAAGTGGCAAGTTTGGTAATTCAAAAGTGGCAAGTTTGGTAATTTAAAAGTGGCAAGTTTGCCATTTTTGAAACTAGCAATAATCTTGTAGATAAATAAACTTGTCAAATCGCCACTTTATGAACCAGCAAATTTGACACTTTTCATTCACAAATTTGTCACTTTATAAACCGGCAAATTTGCCGTTTTTAAACTTGTGTATTGTCCACTTAAACCTGTGAGTTTGCCACTTTAAATTTGCAAATTTTCCACTTAATAAACCTGCAAATTTACCAGTTTTTCTTCTTGAAGTGGCCCTCATACGCTGTCATAGTTCCTCTCATAAAAACTTAATTCAGTAATTCAAGCTCAACCTTGACATTAAAAACTTGATCCTGTGTATTTTGTCCAGCTTTAACCTGATTCTTAAAAAAAAAACAAAAAAACATCTTGCATCAAATAAATCCCCTCAGTTTGTCTCATGAGTCTGTGTTTGCTCTTGTGTTGCTGTCAGGCCATTATCAGGTGATTATCAGGTGTTTGCTGTCAGATAAACCTCAGGTGTTCCTCAGGTAAACCCCCCCCCCCCCCACCCCCCCTCCTGTATTGATTGGCTCCTGTTTGAGTTGAGACATTTGCAGGATGTGACCTTTGACCTTCCTCTCAGATCAATCTGAGTGGAAAAACTTGCATCAAGAAAGTTTGTTTGATCGACTAAAGGGACACTGAACTCTGACCTTTGACCTCCAGCTCTCTGAGAGCAGCAGATTTAATTATAAACTTACAGCAAATTATATTTGGGTCAATGACAAAAAGAGGGTCTAAAAACTTATTTTTAAAAAGTTCTTTGAAAATGGATAAAAACATATTTCTGAGAGAAGAATTATGTTTTCTAACAGATTTCAGTAGTTGACCAACATTTCAAAGTTTTTAGGTTCATTATTTTTTAGTATTTTTAATTTGAGCACCCAAAAATGTCATTTGGGCTCCTCTGGCTGATGCAGTTTCCTGTTTCCTGTTTTATTCTCTTCACTTTAAAATAAAAGTCTAATGTTACGGTTGCACCACCCTGACATTTGACAAGGTGAAAATTACGGGACAAAAGTTTTTTACATTTCTCAACAGCTTTAAAATTCTTTTTATTTGCAAAGAATGTTTTATTTAAAAAGGTTGAAGCATAAAATAATGCCACTGTATTTTTAATTTCCATTTACAATAACTGACATTCAATTTTTAGAGTTTAATTACTGTGGATACTTGTCAGGACGGTTGCACCACCTGACATTTTGGGGGTTTGAGGAACCAAAAGACAAAAAAACATGGTATATTTTAATAGTTTAAAGATGTGTTCAAATAACACAGGTTTCATAGAATAAAGAAATACATGTGATGAAATACTCAATTCATGATGGAGGGAAATATTGCACTAGGACACAAATAAAGGGGACGTGACATCATTGACCCAAGTGATGGAGTTGAGTCGGGTGATGCAGAGTCTGAATGTGAATCAGAGCGGGGAGGAAGAGTCGATGAGAGAGTGGAAAGAGACACGGAGATGAACAGACAGATAGAGGAGGATGATGAAGAGCGTGACGGAGATGAAACCCACTCTCTCCCAGATAAAGCGTCACCGCGGCGACCGGCCCGTCCATCAGTCTGTCAGCCACATCCACTCCTGGCCCCATTACAGCGCCCGGCCTCACCCCCCAGGACACACACAATGCCCCCTCTGTGTGTGTGTGTGTGTGTGTGTGTGTGTGTGTGTGTGCAGAGCCATTAGCAGGTAGCCAATGACCCCCCCCCCCCCCCCCCCCCCCCCCCCCCCCCCCCCCCCCCCCCCCCCCCCCCCCCCCCCCCCCCCCCCCCCCCCCCCCCCCACCCTAAAACCTCCCAGACTCCTCGGTGTATGAGTGACACTGGAGCCCTGACGTCTCCTTCACGGCGACACAGGGATGAAAGAAGAGGAAGAGGAGAAAAGAAAATCTGCTTCAGGCTTTAAGAATCTGAATTTAACCTTCATGTTTCATCACTGAGGAAAAAAATCTACTTTTAGAGACTCTTAGACGGAAAAAAATAAACTTAAACTGAACAAATCTCTGCAGAAAGACGAGCAAACCAGCTTCTTATTAAAGAACAAATCAAGCAAAATCAAATCCTCAAAGATTTGATGTTCATATCCTGAAAAACTCAAATTTACTCTGCATCATCTGTTCTGACTGATGATAAAGTACAAGGTTTAAAATTTGCTCCAAATGTTGTTTCTTCTTTTCAGTGAAGATGTTTCCAACATATTCACATATATTTAACAATAACTTGCACATGCACATTCTTGAACATTCACTCTGTTGCACATGTTCATTACACTATTCAATTTAAATGTGTATATATATTTTTTCTTTCCTCCTTTTTGTATAACGTTTCTATATTTCTGACATTTCTATATTCTAAGCTGTAGCTACTTAATACATGTTAATATACACATGGTATTTAATGTTTATTCATGCTTGTTTTTATACAAAGAGAGCACAGTTGAAACTTAAGTCAAATTCCTTGTTTGCTTCTTGGCAATAAAACTGATTCTGATTCTGATATTTTTGTTATATACGGTATGATTGACCTCATTTACATATTATTAAAACTCTTTCTTGAGTAGAAAAAAGCACAAATTCTACCTTTTTGTCATTATATGTTTATGTATAATTTTATTCATAACATATTTTTTATGTTTTTACCCTCTGTAAAGCGACCTAGGGTGTCTTGAAAGGTGCTTTGAAATAAAATGTAGTATTATCATTATTACGATTAACATAAGCCACATTTAATAGACTAATAAAGTCTGAATTGCTTGAAACAATTAAAAAAGAAAATCTGCCAATGAGGTTAGAAGAATTTGCTTGTCAAGTTTCTTGAAACGCAATTAGAATTTTTTTTCTTACTCCATTGGCAGATTTTTTGAGTTGTTTCAAGCCATTCAGACATCATGTTTGTCTTTATATATTTTAAAATAAGACATTTTTCTAAACTGGTCAGTTGAATGTGGCTCATGTCAAGAATAAAAACACTATTTTTTACAAAAATAAGACATAAACACTTGCTTAGATTTCAGTTTTTGCAGGTTGAGCAAATTTTGGTGTGACTTTAAGAACATTAAAGGCACAGTTTGGGGTTAAAGCGTCAGGAAAAAGAAAAATAAGACAACGAAGAATCTTTAAAACTGCACGGTTCATTTTAGGTAAAAGTGGGGTCACTAATATCTCTGAGTTTGTTTTTCTCCCTGGTTATGATTATTCACATTTGCTGCACATTTGGGGCATGTGAACTCCAAAGGATTGATTTAATTACAAAGGAAAATCTGGTGCAAGATTTCAGGAACATTGAAGTATAAAAGAGGACTAAAGTTTAAGATTCACAGAGGAAATAATGTGAGTAATGAAAAGAGAAACATGCATCTTAAAAAATATTTATGCTCCTGCTTCACAGTGATAAAAAAGTGAAATACATCCACGGTTACAGGACGAACAGGAGAGCTGGATTTAATAAAGACTGAGAGCTAAATGCATAAAGTTTATGAGTGTGTGTGTGTGTGTGTGTGTGTGTGTGTGTGCAGGCTGGGGTCAGTGTGTGTGTGTGTGTGTGTGTTGGGGGTTAAAGCAGAGATGAAAGGCCGCCCATTGCCTCCTGATGACTGATAGCATTCAGCAGGGCTTTGGCTGATGTCTGCCTGATAACACAGAGGACAGAGGGGAGCCACCCAGCAGCCAATCAGGAGCCACGGTTTGGCGGCTGAAAGTCATATTAACCACAAAGATTTATGGGTAAAGTCGACGTGTTTTAAGGTGACGCGGACGCAGAAAACCTGCTTCAGTTTGTTGGTTTCACAGTTTTGGGTTTGAGCCTGAACCAGGAGCAGGTGTTGATGTTGGACGTAAACACATCAAACCAACGACGCAACAGCAAACAAACGCTTCTTCTCAGTACAGGACGCCATGAGGGACAAAATTCAAGATTACTGCTAACACACACTAATAAAATAAGTCATATTCACACATTTATGGTAAAAACTTACACATTTACAGCTGAAATGCTCTCACACACACTAATGAAATATACTCACACATACAACTGACATGCCCTCATACACATGACTGAGGTGCTCTCATACGCACTACTGGAATGCTCTCATACACGTTATTAAAATACTCTCATAAACATCACTAAAATGCTCTCATACACATGACTGAAATGCTCTTATAAATATAACTGGAATGCTCTCATTCGCAGGACTAAAATGCTCTCATACACAGGACTAAAATGCCCTCATACACATAGCTGAAATGCTCTCATACGCACTACTGGAATGCTCTCATACGCACTACTGGAATGCTCTCATACAGGTTATTAAAATGCTCTCATACATAGGACTAAAATGCTCTCATTCGCAGGACTAAAATGCTCTCATACACAGGACTAAAATGCTCTCATAAACATCACTGAAATGCTCTCATACACAGGACTAAAATGCTCTGATACACAGGATTAAAAAGCTCTCATACACAGGACTAAAATGCTCTCATACACAGGACTAAAATGCACTAATAAACATCACTGAAATGCCCTCATACACATAGCTGAAATGCTCTCACACACACAAATGAAATATACTCACACATACAACTGAAATGCACTCATACACATAACTGAAATGCTCTCATACACATAACTGAAGTGCTCTCATACAGGTTATTAAAATGCTCTCATACAGGTTATTAAAATGCTCTGATACACAGGACTAAAATGCTCTCATTCACAGGACTAAAATGCTCTCATAAACATCAATGAAATACCCTCATACACATAGCTGAAATGCTCTCACACACACTAATGAAATATACTCACACATACAACTGACATGCACTCATACACATGACTGAAATGCTCTCATACAAATAACTGAAATGCTCTCATTCACATGACTACAATGCTCTCATACACATGACTAAAATGCTTTCATACACAGGACTAAAATGCTCTCATAAACATCACTGAAATGCCCTCATCCACATAACTGAAGTGCTCTTATAAGCATTACTGGAGTGCTCTTATACAAGTTATTAAAATGCTCTCACACTCTTGTTAAATGCTCTCTCACACACAGACAAAATGCTAGCGAAATACTCTCACAGATACTAGTGAGATGCTCTCACACACACAACTGAAATGCTGTTCTCACATACACACTCCTGAAATGCTCTAATACACAAGACTGAAATTTTATCACACACTACTCAAATGTGTTCACACAGACAACTGAAATGCTCTCACACTGTTGAAATGCTCTCACACTCTACTGAGATACTCTCATACATACTACTGTGATAATCTAACACACACTAGTAAAATGTTCTCTTACACACTGACAAAATGCTCTCACATACTGGGGGAAAACTTTCACACACACACACTACTGAAATGCCCTCACACTCTAGTGAAATGCTCTCACACACTACTATCATACTGTGCTCTCATGCACACTACGGAAATGCTCTTATACAGACGACTGCATTTCACTGGTGTGTGAGAGCATTTCAGTTGTAAGTGTGTGAGGTTTTTACATTAACATGTAATAAGTTTAGGTTTATATTTGAGTGTGAATGTTAATCCTGAATAATGTCCCTGAAGGCCCCTCATATCTTTTTGCACACACACACACACACACACAAACACACACACACACACACACACACACACACACACACACACACACACACACACAGCCCGCAGCTAAAATCACACCTGTGAACTTCCTGCAGGCCGGTCATGTGACGCCTTTTAAAAACCTCTGGTTCAGCCGATGTGGAGGCAGTGACACAGAAAAGCTTTGTTGGTCCATTCTCTTCCCCTAAAACAAAGAGGTCTGCAGCGGAGGGGGGGGGGGTCAGAGGTCAAAGAGCACATGTTCCAGGAAAGAGGTTTTGTGGGACTGGTTTAAGAGCCGGACCGAGCCAGGACAACGTGACGACGGCGAGCAAACAATCCCCACTTCATGTTTCAGCGCCAGTTCATCGTAAACGCTCAGAAGAGGAAAACGAGTTTAAAGAGCCGACCCACAATTCCACGTCACTTTAACGTCCACCAACCTCAACAAGCAGCTTCACAAACACGTTTATCAGCTCTGAAAGACTCAAACTTGCAGCAGAATTTACAAACAGAGCAGGAAGTGGAGCCACTCAGCGGAGACGATAAGAATAAAGAGATTAATCAGGATTTAAAAACCTACCAGACAGACGCAGGTGATGCAGGGGTTGTCGGTGATGTTTGGGATGTGGAGGACTTCACCCTCGTTCTCACAGCTCGCCTCTGTGCCTGCAGGCGGACAGGAAGGAGGAAACACATTAAACATGATCCATTAGGTCATCAAAACTATTATCTCTCATAAAAATAAGACAGAGAGTCGTCAGCTCAACCAACAGTGTTTAAAAAAATGGATGACAAAACAGCTCCCTGAAAGTGAAGCCACATATTCGGAGCTTTGCAGATTATTTTGCTTTAACAATTTAACCTTTTGCATGTTTTCTTCTCAAGAAAGCAAACAATTTAACGCAATGTGCAGCTTTTAATCCAATATAGACATAAAAGAAAATTGTCCTGCAGAAAATGGGACATTATTTTTTTTAATTGTGTAGGAAAACATGGTGCAAAATTTCTGCAACACCAGAAAAAAGGGAAGGAGATTAGATTTAAAAGAAAGTTCCGATTTCACATGGAAAATAATGGAGCAAAAGAAAGAAGAGTCCCCCTCTTTGTGGCCCAATTGTTGATAAATGCACATGAAAAGGCCCTCTGGGGAGACAAAAAACAAAACAAAACAATAAAAACGCTAAAGGGTGCTGCTGATTGGCAGACCACACTAATCTTCCATTTTGCCAAGTTAAAACCTGACAAACTGTCCTGTTGGGAGCTAAATAACTCTAAAGAGTCCTTGGTGGTCAAATTAAATTTGAGTGTCCTTTTTTGAGCGAAAAAGCTGCAAAAGTGCCGTCTTAGGAGTCAATGCTCAATGACAGCTTTCCCTGGAACCAAACTTGAGCTAAAGAGTCCTTTCTGGAGCCAAAACATAAACTTAAGTACTATCCTGATTGCCATATTACATTCAAGTGTCTTTTTTGGAGCCAAAATATGCAATTTGGTGGCCAAATTACATCTGAGTGTCCTTTTTGGGGCCACGATGTGCAAAAGTGCTCCCTCAGGAGTCAAACAAATATTAATTGCTCTCCTTGGAACCAAACTTGCATCAAAAAGTCTTCATGGGAGCCAAAAAACATGATAAACTGCCTTCTTTGGAGCCAAATTACTCTTTATTACCCTCTCAAGAGCTAAAACATCAACTTAAGAACCCTTTTGTTTGTGAAACAATGTTTGGCTGTCCTCTTGGGAGCAAAACTATGCACTTAAGTACGCCTTGTTCGCCAAATTTCATTTAGGAGCAAGCGGCAACCTCCGGTCTGAAAAAAAGTGACAACATTGAAGTGCTAAAAAGCTGCTGTTCCTCTAGTGACCGCTTGAGGCTGGCTCCAAAAGCACCGGAAGTCCTGTACAAATGAACGGGAAAAAGGCCGTTTTCAGAGCTGAAGTTATCGTCTTTAAAGCCTGGTACAAACTCTGTCTCCTGTCTGGAGACACTGTGAGGGGGGTGAATTTTTTTCTAACTCGGCCGTTTGGAAGATATCAGGATCGAGAGCTTACCCAATCAGAGCCACAGCTCAGATCACGTGACTGACCGTCCTGTTTGCGCAGTGGAACAACTCACTCGTGCTTCCGCATTAAATTCTGTAGACGCTCAGTGTCTGAAAGCTGGAGCTGCAGGGATAAATGAGAAGGAAGTCGTGTCTGTTTCCTGTGATAAATCACTAATTCTGAGCTAAAGATGAACGCGTTGTTGCGCACAAATAGTCAGTGAAATGTTCACACAGCGGTAAATAATTCACCACATATTCTTCCGTTTCAGGGGAAGCTGAGCTTCCTTTGCAGTCTCAGAGTAATCACCACTGTTTATATCCTGTTTACTGATGACATAGGGGCGCGTAGTGAGTCCAACTCCAAAGAGCTGTTAAAACCCTTGTTTAGAAATCCAACGCTGTCTGAAGCATTTTGGAACAGAAAATGATCAAGAAAATAATATAACCACCTGAAATTGAAAAGATACTCAGACCAGATTATAATCAGAGGAACTGTGGTCGCTGTGCACAGGGATTAAAAACACATCTTCACATTTATTATGAACTATCAGAGTCTCAGGTGAAACTGATCCACTGTAAACAGGAGGGTAGATGCATTTTAATAAAGCCTTACTTTTAGTAGTCGTCATCATCCCCAGCACCTCTCAAAAATCATTTTGCAAACATTTATTGTCCTCCACACTTTTCAAAACAAACTGACGCCCTTGTCTGTGCATGTCCCATTTTTCTTCCTCACCTGCTCTTTACGATGCAATAGCCCTGCACACTTGAAATGTTTCTTTATTTTGGTATTTAATCTGTTTTTTGATTATCATCTTCAGCGAGGTTTAAAGTGAGCAGGTTGATAAAGCTCTGCAAAAAAAATTGACTGATCCAAGAAACTATAATAAAACACATTTCTAAAAATCATGCATCAATCATGTGACAGGATGTTGTTTTTTCTCTGAGTGTTTCTGAGGATCCAGGTCCAGTTTCCTGCTCAGTCTCAGCGTTTGTTTCCTCCTGTTCTGGTTTGTGAGACCAGGTAAAAGCGGAGACTTTGCTCTTAAAAACCTGAGAGGAGTCAGTTTGTCAGGAGGGCGAACGTAACCTGAACCAGGCGCAGGAAACGACCCTAAACAGAGGGGTTTATGGGTAGACACGCAGATGTCAGCGACGCAAAGTGATGTCGAGCTGTTTGTTCGTGATCCAGGTTTGTTTTCGGCTCAGAAATCATCGTTTCCTTCCTCGTAGGAAGTTATCGTCTGAGGTCACAGAGGTGAGTGTTAAACTACTTCCTGTTCCTGCTCCTGACTCTTCCCCTGATTTTATCTCTCACTTTAAACTGGTTTGGATGTTTTCTACTGGTGTTTTATTCAGATCTCTGTCTTTTCTCTGATCCTCTCACGTCTAAAACGCTGATTTCTAGTTTTTTTTTTTGCAGAACAAACAGCTGAAACTGGAAGATTTCGCAATGACACCTGTCAATATTTTTGGAGCAATATTTGTTCAGTCTTATCTCTTGAACTCTGAGCTCAGGGTTTATCTTCACACTGATGAATAAGGATTCCCCGTTTGCGTCACTTCTCCTTTAAATTATATCAAAGAAAGAGAAAAAACAGGAAAAATTATGCATGAAATTTAGAGAACATGGCTTAAATCTTGTGAGGTTTTCTGAATTTTGTGCATTTGTGAACGCACCATGACACAAAGAAACCGTTTCTACCACAAGAAACCTTCTTCAGTTGGAGTGTAGGAGAAGTTTGAAGACATAAAGACACTTGAATTTAAAGCTTCTGCCTCAGTTTCTGCACAGAATCTGATTTTAGATTGAGTATTTTTTGGAGGAAGGACGTGACTTCAGCTCTGCTTCAACAAATGCACAAATTTGTTGATTCTAACCAAGAGAAAATGCTGATTTGAGCCTAAATGTTTGATATTTTAATGAAAAAATATGCAGAGAAAATTGGGGGAAGTTTCCTGGAGTTTGTGGAGCATGTGTGAATGGAACCAAGGAGTAAAAATGTTGCTTTAAATAATCAAAATCTTACCAAATGTGCAGTTTTTTTGATACTCTAATGAAAATAATATGCTGAGAAAATGCAGGGAAATTTTCTAGAGTTTATGGAGCATGTGTGAATGAAGCCTGGAAGTAAAAATGTTGGTTTAAATGCTTTAAGTCTTACTAAATATGCTTTCTTTTTTTTATATAGTCTTTTATATATTCTATTGAAACTAAACTGCAGAGAAATTGGGGGAGTTTCATGGCACATGTTTGAATGAAACATGGAGGAGTACATGTTGCTTTAAATACTAAAAATAACTTACAAAATTTGAATGACAGAAGCATTCAGAGGAGGGAAGGGGAAGTTTTCTGGAGTTTACAGAGCATGTGTGGATGAAATATGGGGGTATAATAGTTGTTTTAAGTGCCCAAAATCTAAATAAATGTGCATTTTTTTTTAGATATTCCAATGATAGAAACATGCAGAGAGAATTTGGGGATTTTTCTGGAGTTTATGGAGCATGTGTGAATGGAACCTGGAGGTATGAAGGTTGCTGTAAATGATTGAAATCTTTCCAGTTGTGCATCTTTGTAGTATTTTAGCTGAAGAAATGAGCAGAGTGAATTGGCAGAATTTTTATAGAGTTTATGGAGCATGTGTGAAAGGAACCTAGAGGTAAAAATGTTTTAAATGCTGGAAATCTTATGGAATGTGCATTTTTTTATATTCTAATGAGAGAAACATGGAGACTGAGTTTGGGGATTTTTCTGGAGTTTATGGAGCATGTGTGAATGAAACCTGAAGGTTTAAATGCTGCTCTTGATAATTGAAATCTTATGAAATGTGCCGTTTCTTTGATACTCTAATGAAAGAAACATGCAGAGAGAAATGGGGAAAGTTTTAAGGAATTAATTAAGCATGTGTGAATGAAAACTGGGGGCGTAAATGTTGGCTTAAATACTCAAAATCTCTCCAAGTGTTCCCTTTTTTATATTTTAATGAAAAAAGCATGCAGAGAGAATTTGGGGGATTTTCTCTGGAGTTTATGGAGCATGTGTGAACAAAACCTGGAGGTGTCAATGTTGCTTCAAATGCTTAGAATCTTACCAAACGTGCAATTCTTTTATTGATATTCTAATAAAAGAATCATGTAGAGGTGGGAGGGCGAAGTTTTCTGGAGTTTATGGAGCATGTGTGGATGAAATGTGGAGGTATAAATGTTGCTCTAAATAATTGAAAGCTTATCAAATATGCAGGTTTATTTTTGATATTCTAATGAAAGAAACATGCAAGGAGGCTGAGGGGAAATTTTCTAGAGTTTATGGAGCATGTGTGAATGAAACCTAAGGGTAAAAATATTGCTTTGAATGCTCCAAATCTTACCAAATGTGCATTTTTAAAAAACATGATGAAAGAAACATGGAGAGAGAATTTGAAGAAGTTTTTTGGAGTTTATGGAGCATGTGTGAATAGAAACCTGGAGGAATAACAGTTGCTTTGAATGCTCAAAATCTTACTAAATGTGCATTTTGTTTGATGTTTTGATGAGAGAAACACGCAGAGGGAATTGGGGGGAGTTCTTTGGAGTTGATGGAGCATGTGTGAATGATACCTGGAGGTACAAATGATTCTTTAAATACTCAAAATCTTACTTAGTGTGCAGGGTTTTTTTTATATTCTAATGAAAGAAAGGTGCAGAGAGAATTGTAGGACATTTTCTGGAGTTCATGGAGCATGTGTGAATGAAACCTGGAGGTATAGTTGTTGCTTGAATGTTTGAAATCATACAAAATGCACTTTATTTTGAAACTCTATTGACAAAAACATTCAGAGAAATTTGGGGGAAGTTTTCCGGAGTTTATGGAGCATGTGTGAATGACACTTGGAAGTATAAATGTTGCTTTACATGCTCAAAATCTTACCTAAAGTGCAGACATGACCCCTGTGTGTGGAGCTCAGAGTATTAAATGTTCTTTTTAAGTTTCAGGTAAAGTTTTTATCAGGATTTGAGTCGACTAAACTCAGAAACAACATCTCTCTCAGCAGTCGGGGCTGTAGATCCTGGCGGAGCAGACGAACCCCGCCGACTCCACCAACACTGTAAAATTTACAGCCTTCAAGTGTAATTAAACTGGCAGGGCTGTAAGTGGAGGAGGAGGGTGAGGAGGGGGGGTTAAGAGGGGTCGGAGGGTGCAGGAGAGAAGAGGAGGGGGGGTCTGTGTCTACGAGGTCTCATATTCAGTCTGACAGTATAACTTCCTCTTCTTCCTCGTATCTATCCATCAGGACCTGATGGCTCATACATATTAACGCTCACCGCCACCGGCTCCAGAAACAGAAAGAGACAGAATGAAACAGAATGAAACAGATAACCTGAGATTATTGCAAACAGAAGGCCAGTCAGAGGACAAAAGAAGACAGAGAGCGGCATGTTGGGAAAGGAAAGGAGGCGTAAAAGTGCATCCTGGAGGTCAACTGGGTTTCAACAGACACTAAAAGTTTATTTCTATGTCCGAATTTGTAACGTTACAACCTCTACAGCAGTGGTTCCCAACCTTTTCCAACTCAGGGGCCACTTTTAAGTCTCCAAATTGATTGTGGCCCAACTCCAACCCAATAAATACGGAGGATATAAAATGTTAAAACCCCATTTGTGACAACGACCTAGAATGTAATAAAACCCAAAATGCAATAACTGGTCAATAATGTGACAGATTCTGAGCCCAAAGCAAAATAACTTTTTGCCCAAAATTGGGTTGTTGTTAAGTTTAAGTTGGGTCATGTTACCTTCTTAGTGGACATGTTTTAATACATGAATATATGAACGTTTTTATTTTCCTAATCGAATTTGTAACTAAGTTTTAACGTTCGAAACATTATCCTGTATGTTTATTTATTTATTTATTTGATTATTTGGATCTTTGTATAATTACACTCCACTAAAATCAGACTATTTTGGAAATGATTTGGCGGCCCACTTGCAATACCTTCACGACCCACCAGGGGGCCGCAGCCCACAGGTTGGGAATCACTGCTCTAGAGTCAATCTTATCCCCTTGTTTGTAGATTTTGCATTGAAATAAAGTTGCAGAACAGGGATTTGAGCCAGAATTTTTGCCTTATTGGTTAATTTGGAACAGAAACAGTATTCTAACGTTTGTTTTCGTTTTGGGTTCCACCACAAAATTTTGTTCCTGAGTTTGTTAATGTGTTTCCATCTCAGCCATAGGACTTTAAGTTGTTCTGTATAACATTAACACTTTTTAATGGGCTGTTATTTCTCTAAGACTAAATCATCATGTGCTTCATATTCCAGACAAACTCCAGTGCTCTCTGGGACTGAACTTTCCTCTGCCTCTTGTTTACATTTTGAGCCACTTTGCCCAACTTTTGTCCAGAAAACAGAGGTTCCAAAATATTTTACCAGTGAAATGGACAAGAAACTGCAAAAGACTTTTAAGTTCAACTGAAGTGACCCTAAAGTAAATGCAGTCAACCAACTTAATACATTTACGAGCCACCGCCAAAAACTAGAATCCTAGCAAGTCATTACGTCTTATCTTGAGTGAAGAAAATAATAATTTTTGATTTGATACGAGCCACATTCACCAGACCAGTCCATGAAAATGTCTTATCAAGTTATTTCAAGACAGAGATGATGTCTGAATTACTTGTAAGGTGTCAAAAATTACCAACGGGGTGAAAAAAAAGAGTTTCTTGTTTTGAGACATTCTTAAAATCTCAAGAAACTTGATGAACAAATTTTTTCACTGCCGCATGTTTTTGCATTTAATATCTTGAAATAAGACATCATTCTGGATTAGTCAGCCGAATGTGGCTCATGTCAAGTCTAAAAAGACAATGTTTACTAAAAATAAGACACAAACACTTAGATTTCTGCTTTTGCAGCGTGGATGAAAGACTCCGCTGCAGACAGCTCGGCGCTAAAAACGTCGGATTGAGCAACTGATCACAGATTGTGGTACAGGCTTTTTTTCGTTCATTTTACGAGTTAAATATTTAAAACATCAATTTTCAGGTCAAAAGCTGAGCAAAGTGGCTCAAAATGTAAACAAGAGGCAGAGGAAATTTCAGTCCCGAATCTTAAAAATTCAAAAGTTTCAGGTTTTGTTTTCCAAGCCCTGGTGTAGAACATGTGTTTTATTTGCAGACTTGTCTAAGTTTTCCAAGCACTCAGAGTAAGTTTACACCACATGCACATTCAAACATTTATCCACTGATGTCAGAACTGACAAAGTTCATTTTGCTTTTGGAGCAGTTTAGAGCTGAAGGACACAACGATGGATGACGGACTAAAACTGAGCTGCAGCTGCTCCAAAGACTTTATCTTCCTTCAAACGTTTTCATGTTTTAATCTTTCAAAAGAGTTTTAACAATAATCTTGTTCGGTTTGATAAAAGTCTGAAACATTCTGACGTGATTTAGGGATAAAGATTTTAGTCCAAAGTGCATAAGATCCAAGAACAAGACCTGATTTTGTCTTCCCCTCTTGTTTTTGATATCTTATATTTTTCACTTACTTCTTTTAAACCGTCTTAAAAAGTGAATCACGACAGGAACAAAATCCTGCAACAAAAAAGTCAATTATGTCTGAAAATGTTGGATAACTTCTTCTGCTGCAACTTGGGGGGATGCATTTCTTAGTTTTTGCATTACATGATATGTTTTCAGATTATCTTTCGTTTGAAATGCACATTTTTCAAAATAACGTCAGTGGAAGAGAGGTTAGAAAAAGGAAGGTTTACTTTGAAATTATACCCCTACATGTCCAAGCTGCTGTAGTTTTCTTTAATATCTTGGCTCATTGTTAAATATTTATACAGATGACACATTATTGCTTCCAAAGTTTGATAGAAAAAGCAAAATAATTGTGTTGATTCAGGTGTGAAGTTTTATGTCCTGAGCTCTGTTCAGTGAAGTTTGTGGGATTTTTGGTGAAACTGGGAGCAAACTCAAGCCTTTAGTGGTCACATAAGAGCTCAAAACTCACATTTGATAACTTTTATTTAGGGTTTGTTTGTGATTAACAAGACATACAGCTTTAGTGAATCCAGATTAGTTAAAAAAAAAGAGTAAATTAAGTGTCACATTCAGGACAGTTTGGCCAAAAAAAGACGAGGAGCATGAAGATTTATTCTGTGATTGGAGCAAATCTGGAGGATGTTTTCTGCACCTGCTGCAGCTCACATTTGCCCAAACTCATACCTGAAACCACATCCACCCTTCACAGCGTGAATCAGAGAACATGTGAGATAACAGGTGGAGGAATCAACTCTGCACAGACTCAGAGTCCAAACCTGATCCGGACACTTTCCAGACTCTGCGCCTGTTTCATGTCAAACAGATCCACATGCCGGACTCCACAGACCCATCTGGTCCAGGTTTGCCCCCTTCTATCTGATCTGTTTTTGCTTCAGGAGCAGAGATAACAGCCAGGAGAGGGAGGGGGGACCAGGTGATCTGGATCTCTTCTTATCGAGAGCGGACGTGCGTAAAGTTTTTCCTGTTTTCATGTCATGTGAGGCTAAAAGTGAAAGCTCTGCTCTGAATCAGCTTCCTAATGAAATTATAGAGAAACTCAGCTACTGGAAACCTCTACATGACCCCATAAAAGCAGAGAAACTGGATGAATAAACGTAATCTAATAATCTAATCCTGTGAGCTCCAGGGGGAGGGGGCGGTGAGAGCTGCGCCTCACGCCGCTGATCAGAGCCTGTGCGCTGGGAAGCCTCCAGCAGCTCCCGGCCTCTCCGCGCTCCACCTCCACCTTTCATTCACCTCATTTTCTCCTCTTCTCACGGAGAAATGATATCCTGGGATACAACACGGGCTGTCAACGCAGAGAAAATAGCGAGTGTTCCCTGGTGGAGGAGCGCGGTTTGCGCTTAACAGCCTGTTTTTAACGTCAAAAAGTGCGCTAATTACAACTTCCACAGGCGCAAACAACCATTTCAGAGAGGACAGCTTTTAATTTTAAAGAGAGAACTTTGAATTAAAGCTTTAAATATCTGTTTAATGTCCCTCAATCTGATTTAAAGTGCTTCATATTAGCTGGAGTCACCCTGATTTATGCGAGGCAGAAAAATATACGCGCAAATAACACGTTCTGCTGCAAATAAGGAGCGAGCAGGGTGGATTTTTGTGGCTTTTTCCTCCCTGTTTCCACCTCGCAGGGAGGCACAGGGAGGATAACACTGGAAACCAGCTCTATTTTCAGCATCTTTGCACCGCAATGTCACAATTTAGACGCTTTCTGAACCACAAAAACGCGTAAAAACGCAAAATTCCTTCGTATATGTTTCTTCTCTTCTGTTTTCGGATAAAAACGCGACTTTAAGAAGATTCTGAAGTATAGATGGACATTTAAAGCACTTCATAAACGTTTTCTGTAATATTTTCTGTAAAGAATTCCAGGATCTCTGCCCCGCAAAGTCACAATTTAGACGCTTTCCAAACCGCAAAAACGCGTAAAAACGCAAAATCCCTCTTTATATGTGTCTCTTCTCGTCTGTTCTGGCATGAAAACGCGACTCTAAGAAGATTTTGAAGCAAAAGTTGTCAGTGATAGCTCTTTTTAAACATTTTCTGTAAGCATGTTCAGCATCTTTGCACGACAAAGTCAAAATTGAGACGCGTTACAAACCGCAAAAACGCGTAAAAACGAAAAACTCCTCCTTGTACACGTTTCTTCTCTTCGGTTTTGAGATAAAAACGCGAGTTTCAGAAGATTCTTAAGTAAAGGTAGAAAATAAAAGCTTTTTTTATGTGTGTTTTTGTGAACAATTTCAGCATCTTTGCACCGCAAAGTCAGAATTTAGACGCTTTCCAAACCGCAAAAACGCGTAAAAGCGTAAAATTCCCGCTTATATGTTTCTTTTCGTCAGTTTTGGGATAAAAACGCGACTTCAAGAAGATTTTTTAAATCAAAGGTTGTCAGTTACAGCTTCTTTAAACATTTTCTGTAACTTTTAGTTGAGTTTACTTGCACATGAGCTCCGCAGCAGATGAAATCACCGGAGCTTTGGGTGGGTTTTTACGCACTGATGTGTTATGAAGAATCCGTGTGGTTCCTTCTGTTCTTACCTGTAATCAGCGGAGAGGAGGACCGAGGCGTCAGGAGCAGCAGCAGAAAACTGAAGAAAAACCTACAGGTGGACCAGGAGGGAGGCTTCGAGCAGGGGAGCAACATCCTCAGGAAAACGGAGCCGAATGAGGAGGAATCGAACTAATCCAAGAAAGATCCAGGTGAGTGAAGAGTTCCCTCTCTGTATTCCAGCCAGGAGGAGGAAAAACGCATCAGTGTGAGTGTTAGAGCTGACAAAGAGGCAGAGGCGCGATCACAGCGGCATTAAAATGACAAAGACGCGCCGAGAGGCAGCAGACAGCGCGACTGCTCATGTCAGGAGGAGGAACAGGAGCAGAACAGGAGCAGGAGCAAAGAATCCGGAGAAAAACACAGTCCAGGTGGTTTTTACGCGTCAGCTCTGAGTCCAGGGTCGTTCCTCCGAGTTTTGTTGTGTTTAGATCCGCGCGTCCTGGAGTCCGTGAGGCGCATGGATGCTCGGTGCCTACTGTCCGAGACGCAGCAACAGACTGCGCGCACACACACTCTCACACACACTCTCTATCCCAGCAGCTCTCTCTCTCTCTCTCCTCTCTCTCTCTCTCGAAGCTGCGGTGTCGGAGCGCAGCGCAGAGCCAGAAAGTCCTGCCTCCTCCTCCTCCTCCTCCTCCTCCTGTGTGAGAGCCGGGACCTCCTCCTGCCTCCAGACCTCAGAGCCTCCGTGCTCCTGCTCCTGGATCTCCTGCAGTCTGCTCCCACAGCTCCTTTTGTTATTTAAAGGTTTTAATAATCAGCTCTCTGCTCCTCTTTGCCCCCGTCTGCTACTGAGCCCCTGTGTGCTGTAAACTCTGTGTGTGTGTGTGTGTGTGTGTGTGTGTGTGTGTGTGTTAGTATCCAGTTTCATTACAGACGGAGCAGGGGAGCTTCATGTGCTTTATGTCTGTGCTTCCACTTTAAATGAGGAAGAAAAAAAAGAAGAAGAGGAGATTTAATGTCAGATGCAACATTAACATTTCTTACAGACTCAGACTCAGAGGTCTCAAACATTTACAGAAACACACAAAACACACACCTTTATGTTTCAAACTGCTCCTTCAAAGTTTTGGGAAACACCTGAGAGAAGCTCCTGAGTCACTGAAGAGGTTTTTTTTCTGACTCTGCATCTTTTCTTTCCCTTGTTTCATCCTATTTTTATCATTTAAATCTGATTCCTGCAGCAGGCATTGACTCCAGAGTTTGACTTTTCTTTCTAAAAATGTGAGTTTGGGTCTTTGTGACACTTTTATTCAGAGGACGAGACAAAAGACACAGCATTTCGAGGACTTCAGGAGTCAAAACATCGTCCAACATTCGACTGTTTCAGCTCTAAAAGTGACTTCAACAAGTGACTTTTTAAAAAAAAAAGATATTTTTGGGGCTTTTCTGCCTTTAATTGGACAGTGGAGGACAGTGGATAGAGCATGAAGGGGGTAGAGAGTGGGGAATGACATGGGGGAAACAGGCCACAGGTGGAAATCAAACCCGGGCCACCCACTCGAGGGCGAATCTCATGGTGCGCGGCCTTATCCACTAGGCCAGTGATTCCCAACCTGTGGTCCGTGGCCCCCTGGTGGGCCGTGAAGGTATTGCAAGTGGGCCGCCAAATCATTTCCTAAATAGTCTGATTTTAGTGGAGTGTAATTTATAAGATTCAAATATACGAAATAATATTTTAGATGTTAAAACTCAGTTACGAACTCAGTTAGGAAATAAAAAAATGTTCAGATAAAACATGCATGCTCTTACCACTTGGTAACATGACACTTAACGTATTAATGATCCAATATGTAATAAAAAGATATGCACTAAAACCCAAAATGTAATAGCTTGTCAAAAATGTAGTAAGAGTGTGAAGCCAGAAACGCAACAAAAAGAATATATTCAAAGCCAAAATGTAATAACTGACACAAACTTTTAGTCATTTTGATTTGGGCTCAGAATCTGTTACATTATCAACCAGTTATTGTGTTTTGGGATTTATTAAATTTTTAAAATTACATTTCAAGCTCAGCACTTTTGTTACCTTATCGACCAGTTACTACATATCGAGTTTCATGACATTTTGGGTTGTTGTTACAAATGGGTTTTTAATAAGGCATTTTATATCCTCTGCTCTTATTGGGTCAAAGGTGGGCCGCAAACATTTTTGAGACTTGAAAGTTTGAGCCCTGAGTTGGAAAAGGTTGGGAACCACTGCACTAGGCCATCTGCACCCCATGTTTTTTTTTATTAATATATCACACATATCTCTTATTCTTTGTTGCTCAGTATATGCACGGACCAAATAGTCCAAACATCACCAGCACTTTATAATCCTGGGCAGCTACTTCATAGTTTTTATATTGTCTTTTATATCTTCCTATTTTTTTATGTCTTTGTGTCATGTCTTAATGTTTATCCATGCAAGGGATTGTGAGAAACGTAATTTCGATTCCTTTGCGTGTCAAGTACATGTGAAGAAAATGACAAATAAATTTGACTTTGACTTTGAACTTTTGAAAGCTAAAATGTGCTAATGTGTCGTTTCAACAACAACGCTTCACAACATTTCACCCTAAAATGCAAAAAAACGCCATAAAATAATCAGCGTTTAACTGTAGGAGCCGTTTAAACGACAACGGTTTAGAGGCTGAAGAAGAGGTGAGCTCATCATCTGGAGTTGTTACTAAAAATAATTTCTCTAAATGCAGGAAAAGTGCAATAAATGCACATTTTGTTGGAAGGCAAACAGATTCATCAGCACAAAAACGAAACGTTTTGTCGCTGTTGTTGTTGTTTTTTGCTTTATGCGTGTCACAGTGGAGGTTTAATGTATTTCCACTGAAAACTCCGGCTTGCCATTTACACAGCAACAGTGGAAACAACATTTCAGAAAAACTCCACTCTGGGAGGCGCTTTCAAAAGTTTGCACTTAAGGTCGACTGAAACGCAACAATATTTCTGCGTTTGACCCTAAAACTGTTGTTGTGTAAACGGCCCTTAAGTGTCTTAACCCCCCTTTTCTACTAAACTTCCTGGCAAAACTGGAGTTTATCAAACACCAACTCAGGGTTACCGTGGTTACCAACAATCAGCTGAGAAAAACAGATATTTTCAAAAAGAAAAGCTGGAGAAATTAAAGCAGCAAAGCATCAACTCTACACCTTAATCTTTTATCTAACTGAGTTTTTTTCTGTTTTTGCTTTCTGCCACTGCCCTTCAAAAAGTCCACCTCTGATCTCTACCGCTAAACTCAGTTATGAAATGTAAAGAACCAACATAAATGGATTTTTTGCTCCTATTTCTACTCTTATAGACATGTTGTTTTTGAATAAATAGCAGGAAAAAGCAAAACCTCTCAAATCCAAAGAAAAAGCCCTTAAATCAATCAGTGTCCTCGAATTCTTCCAATTCTTTATCCACAGATTTTTGGCCACGTTGTGTTTTCTGTTTATGTTATTTGGCACCAACTTTAAGATCTAAATGTCCTAAAAAGTAGAAGTTTTAAAGCTGTTTCTATAGTCAGGTCGACATTTTCTCTGAGGTGAAATAACTCCCTGTCATCCTGAATCTGTCAGAGACATATTTGTGTTTCTTAAAGGGTCAAAGGTTTGGACACACAGAGACACAGAGGGACCAACACTTCAGGACTCAGAGACTCTTCATTTACAGAAACATTTGCATCAGATGAAGATTAAATGTAGGAATCCAGACTTTAGTGGATGAGAAAAATGTCTAAATGAGGTTAATTTAAAGATTAAAGTTGTGATTTTGGGGGAAAAACATTCAGCTTGTTTCACAAAGAAATCTCCTCCACGCTCCGTCTGCATCAGCCTCCATAAATCTGCAGTCTGGAGTCGACATTAACGTCTTATGTGACAGATGAGGAGGATTGCATGACAGTGTGTGTGTGTGTGTGTGTGTGTGTGTGTGTGTGTGTGTGTGTGTGTGGAGGCTCTTTAAAGTCGCAGCTCCTCAGAAGCTCAGACGGGAGGAAAAGCGAGTCTTCAAAGAAATAATTAGGACCCACCCAGCGGCTTTTAACTGAGCGTCAGACGCTGAGCTGCTGCTGGAAAACACACACACACACACACACACACACACACACACACAGATCAGGTGTGTGTGTGTGTGTCTGTGTGTGTGTGTGTGTCATAGAGGCAGAGTGCAAGGTCATGCAAAACAGCGTGAGAGAAAGTGTGTGTGTGTTTGGGGGAATCTCGGTAATATTAACCACTAGATGGCAACAAAGAGAGAGAGGGGAGGCCGACCACAAACACACACACACTCACACACACACACACACACACACGTCTCACACACACACACACACACATGTAACACAGCTTTCTAAGCAGCTGACAGGACGAGGAGTGGATGTTTCAGATTGATCAGAAAAACTTCAGAGCGACAGAACGTGGAGCAGGAACTAAAGTCTCTGAGCGTCAGAGCGGCTGCAGACGAGGGGGGTAANGGTTAAAGCCCCCTGCAGTCGGCAGGTCTGGTCCTGAGAGGCTGATGGGGGGAGGATGGGGGAGGAGGGGAGAGGTTAAACCCAGCTGTCTGAGTCAGGAGACTCTCTAAGCCACTTTCACACCAGCAGCAGCTCAGAGGTTTTTCTGGAAAATGTTTCACTGACGCTTCGTTCACACACGCTCCGCACAGTTTGGAGAATGTTTTTATGTTTCTGCGTCCTTTTTTTACTCATCCCTACACAGATTAAAAGTCACCACCTTCACTGTCGGTACGTAGAGTTCACTAATGGAGAAGAGACGGATTGATCCAGGATCTGGTGGAATCACAATGTTCACAAGGGAACGAGCAGGTGATGATGTCATTTAAATCAGATGACCCATAGAAGAGAAGGCCTGTTAGTCAGGACCTTAAACTAGAATTGAAGAATATCCACATAATCTAGTTTTCTGACTGAAGGCCCTCTGATTTGCTATCATAAAGGCCTCCTGATTTCTGATTTTCTGACTAATAGGCCCTCTGATTAATATGCCTCCTGATAACTGGGTCCTCCAGTGAAAAAGTCTTTTAATTAATAGATTTTCTGACTAACAGTCCCGCTGATTTGCTATCACATTGGCGTTTTGATTTTCCGACTGACAAGCCTTGTGAGTTTCTGACAAATGGTCATTGGCCAAGAGGGCTTTCTGACTAACAGGCCTATTGAATTTCTGAATAATAAGCTGCTGATTAAAAGGTCCTCTGACTTTCTCTCGTAAAGGCTTTTTGATTGTCTGGCGAACAGATCACCTGGTTTTCTGACAAATGGGCTGCTGACTAAAGGGCCTTTTAATTTTTGGAATAACAAGCTGTTAACTACCAGGCTTTCTGATTCATTGGCTCTCTGACCAACAGGCCTCCTGGTTACACGTTCCTCTAATGAACAGGCCTTTTCACTAATGGACTTTCTAACTAACAGGTCCTCTGATTTACTATCATATAGGCCTTTTGAGTTCCTGCCTTCTGATTTTTTTAAAATGGGCCACTGACAAAAGGGCCTTCTGACTAACAGGTCGATTGAATTCATGAATAATAAGCTGCTGACCAGCAGGCCCTCTGATTAATTGGCCCTCTAACAAACAGGCATTTTGATTTATGGATTTTCTGACTAACAGGTCCTCTGATTTGCTATCATATAGGCCTTTTGATTTTCAGACTGACAGGCCTTCTGATGTACTGACAAATGGGCCTTCTGACCAACAGGTCTATTGATTTCCCAACAAATTGACCTCCTGTCTAACAAGTCTTCTGATCTTCTGACTAATGGGCCCTCTAATCCTTTCTCTCGTAGAGGCTTTTTGATGTGCTGACCAACAGACCTTCTGATTTTTTGTCGAATGGGCCACTGACTAAAGGGCCTCCTGACCACCAGGCTTTTTAATTTTCAGAATAACAAGTCACTAACTAACAGGCCTCCTGATTACTGGCCCCTTTTAATGAACAGGCCTTTTGATATGCTGACTAAGAGGCTTTCAGATTGTCCTGCTGATAGACCTTCTATCCCCTGACTAACAGGCCTCTTGTCTTTAGGTGCAGCCCTTAAGGCCATTGGTATTGTGCCATACTCAAGCATGATTGACCTCCTGCCCCTTCGAATGGCGTTTTGGACCAATAATGCTTGACTACCGCCTGGTATGAATGTCCAGTGTGACCGCGGCGGTCCGAGCAACTTTGTAAAGAGAAGGTGTTTTAATCTGAAGAGCTGAAAACAAAAAGAGAAAAGAACTTTCTCTCATTTTTGTGCTCTGGTTCAGAAGTCGAACATGTGCTGAGTTAGCGTCGTGACCTCTGGCTCTAACAAACTGTAAAAACATTATTTTCCTTCCTCGTGAAACACGTGTCCTCCTGATTCTTCGACGACAACCAGAGATTAACATGTCGCTGCCTCCGCTCGTAAAAAGAGGAGAGAATGAAGTGAGCTGGATCCCAGACCTCCCACACTTTCTTTTCCTCTCTGAAACAGAATCACACACATCATCAGAGTCNAAAACACAAAAACTTTTATTAACAAATCATAATGAGATGAGTTCTTAATAGCGTGTATTTCCCCCTTTAACATCAATGACAGCTTGAAGTCTTTTGTGCTGGTTGTGGATGAGGGTCTTTATTTTCTCAGATGGTAAAACTGACCATTCTTCTTGGCAAAAAGCCTCCAGTTCCTGTAAATTCTTGCTCTGTCTTGCATGAACTGCAGGTTTGAGATCTCCCCAGAGTGGCTCAATGATATTGAGGTCAGGAGACTGAGATGGCCACTCCAGAACCTTCACTTTATTCTGCTGTAGCCAATGGCAGGACCCAAATGTTGTCTTTTCATCTAGGAATTTTCACTTTTTAATTTTAAGAATATGACATCTTCTCTAAAATATCAACTTTTTATCTCAAATTTTAACTTTATCATGAATTTTTTTCCTCAATTTTTTGTCCAAAATCTCAAATATTGGTCTTTTCTCAAGGTTTGACTTTTTATCTAAAACTTTGACTTTATGCAAATTTTGACTTTTATCTCAAGAATTTGAATTTAAAATCTCATAATCCAACTTTATATCTCAGATTTTGACTTAATAATCCCAAATTTGACCTTTTGTCTAAAAATTTTGACCTAATTGTGTCCAAATTTGTCTTTACCCTAAAAGTTTTTTTTTGTGTGCCTGTGTTGGGGGGTTATCTCAAAATTTGGATTTATTTTCTTCTCAAAATTTTGACAATTTATCTCAATTTTTTCTTTCATCTCAAAAAATTTGGATTTTTTTCCCCTCGTTTTTTTCTTCTTTTTTTTGCAAAATTTCAACTTTTAGCTTAAAACTTTGAGTTGGCCTTGTGAGACTGAGATGGCCACTCCAGAACCTTCACTTTATTCTGCTGTAGCCAATGGCAGGTCCACTTGTCCTTGTGTTTTGGATCATTGTCATGTGTGAACGTCCAAGTACGTCTCATGTGCAGCTTCTGGGCTGATGAGTGTAAATTTTCCTCCAGTATTTTCTGATAACATGCTGCATTCATCCTTCATTCATCAGTTTGGACCAAGTTTCCTGAGCCTTTGTAGCTCACACATCCCCAAAACATCAGTGATCCACCTCCGTGTTTCACAGTAGGAATGGTGGACCTTTCATCATAGGCCTTGTTGACTCCTCTCCAAATGGAACAATGTTTATGGTTGTGGACAAAAAGTTCACTTTTGCTCTCATCACTCCAAATGACTTTGTTCCAGAAGTTTTGAGGCTTGTCTCTGTGCTGTTTGGCGTATTGTAAGCAGGAAACTTTGTAGCATTTGTGTAGAAATGTCTTTCTTCAGCCCATTTTTCCTCAAGTGCCTCCTTATTGTGCATCTTGAAACAGCCAGACCACATTCTTTCAGAGAGTCCAGTATTTCAGCTGAAGTTATTTGTGGGTTTTTCTTTGCATCCAGAACAATTTTCCTGTCAGTTGTAGCTGAAATGTTTGTTGGTCTACCTGACCGTGGTTTGGTTTCAACAGAATCCGAGTAAAAGGTGAAGAAGTAATCTCAAACTTGAGACGAATAACCGTAGGAGTCAAGGAACCTATAGAAAAATATAGGGAAAGGTGTTTTATACAGTTGGATTCACTTTTCCTGCAGAAACTTTGACAATTCTTTTTCTTTCCTCATGACTCAGAATCCAGAAATGTCAGTGCAGCACTGGATGAAAGATGCAAGTGTTGGATGGAACTTTTCATCAGGGTCATTCTGGAAGTTTCTGTTGTGATTGAAAAAGAGTAAACACAGCTGTTTGTTACTAATTGTCTTCACCAACAACTAACCATGAGTGACAGAAAAGTTTTTGTGTTTTCAAAGTGGAAAACGTGATCCACCGCCTTTCAGGACGGTTTTAAAGTCACTTAATGAACCTGAATCATGATCTCTCTTGTTGCCAAAGGAGCTGAATGTAATATCTGGAAATCCCGCCCAGGAATCCAAACACAGGATCAGTTTTGTTCACTAAGAGCAGAAATCTGAGCCACTTAACTTCCCCGTGGCCAAACGCAGCTGACGCTTCGAATCTACAGCGAGAGTAAAATGATGCTGCAATTATCTGATCCCGTTTGTTTACGCCTTAAAGCCCCGGAGACAGAAATAAAAGCCGTGCTGAGCCTCCCCGTCTGATCCCAAACTCCACTTTACGACGCTGCGTCCCAAACGCCGCGGCCCGACGCTCGCGCTTTGATAGTCGCCGTTATTGTTGTTTGATGTTTTTAAGAGCTGGGCGTGTGCGGCCGTGTTTGGCGGTTCCTCGCGTCGCAGCGTGTTTACTGGACCGAGGCGACAAAGAGGGAAGACGTTACTGAGGAGGAGGAGGAGAAAAACACAATCTGGAGAAAAGCTTAAGGTCAGAAATACCAAACACAAACCAGAGGGAGAGAGAGAGAGAGAGAGAGAGAGAGAGGAGAGACGGCGATGGAGGTTTAGTTTGTGAGCATCTTCATCATCGTCTCTGAAGAAACCCCAACTCTTTCACTGCAAGAACTAAAACTTAACCACGTAATTATGTCTCATTTGTACAAAAAAATGGTCTTATTTTTCTTGATTAAAGCCACATTCATCAAACTAGATCATAAAAATGTCTTTTTTAAAGTTATTTTGGAATAAAAATGGTCTGAATTTCTAGTAACAAGCCATAAAAGTCTGCCAATGGGATGAAGAAAAAATTAAGAAGTCTCCATACAAAAAACTTTTTTTATCTCATTGGCAGATTTTTTTGACATCTTACAAGAAATTCAGACTGTTTTTGTTCCAAAATAACTTTAAAAAAGACATTTTTATGACCTAGTTTGATGAATGTGGCTTTAATCAAGAAAAATAAGACAATTTTTTTGTACAAATGAGACATAATTACGTGATTAAGTTTTAGTTTTTGCAGTGAAAAAGTTGGCGTTTCTTCAGAGACGATGATGAAGATACTCAAAAACTAAATTCTTCAATTCAACTTCAATCTTATTTTATTCAATAATCATTTAAAAACTATGACAGAGTATTAGGGCCACATTAAGTTTTTTTTTTTTGTGGTTTCATATGTTACTACGGGATTAAAGTCAAAGGAAAGTCATATCAGAAGTAGGTATGAAAACGATTAAATCAGAAGAAGAAAAAGAAGAATGAAGAGGATGACAGCGCTGCAGTTAGCAGGCAAAATTAAACGTTTATTAAAATGTTCTGCTCACTGAGCATACCCAGTTTTCCGGTAGTTTACAGACTTTAATCTCTAAAAAAAATTCTTAATGTGGCCCTAATACTCCGTCGTAAAAAACCACCCACAACAAACACATAATAGATTCAAATATCACAAAATGGATGGAGCTGATCGAAAAAGGTGTAGGCTGAAGATTATTTTGCAGAAAAAAAACTTAATCAACTTAATTACATGGTCAGAGTTACACCATAAGTCTTCTAAAGTTGAAAAAACAAGATTCAAAACATATTAGAAAAGTAAAAATAAACCGATAAAAATCCTTCACAATATTACAACCAAACACAAACTCAGTTCCAATATTTTGTTTTTCTTCATACTTGATTTACATATTTTCTTATCACTTCAGTTTTATACATGTTTTTAAATGAAGAAAGTGAATTACATGTTTTTAATTCATTGTCACAACTATTCCATAAGTTTACACCTTTAACAGAAACACTTCTGCTTTATTTAAGTTCTTGTCGTTATTTTTCTGAAAACACCTTGTCCCCTAAAATCAAACTGACTCTCTCTGGTTTCAAACAGCCTCTGAGTTCTGTGGCAAAGTAAACTATTGTGAGCTTTATACCAGTGATTCCCAACCTGTCGTTCGTGGCCCCCTGGTGGGCCGCGAAGTATTGCAAGTGGGCCGCCAAATCATTTTCAAAATAGTCTGAATTTTAATGAAGGGTAATTATATTAAGATACAAATCTACAGAATAATGTTTAAATATTAAAACTTGGTTACATTTGTAAGGATATTCAACATGTTCGAACGTTTGTATATAAGAAAAGTCCTTGAAGAGGGAAAGTTAAAGCCCAACATGTAACATGACCCCAAGTTTAACAAAACCCTGAGATTTGATCAAACAAGTGTTGAATATCCCAAGACTATAATCACTGACCCAACATTTAACAAGTTGTTATATCGTGGGCAAATGACTTTTACCTTCTGGGCTCAGCATCTGTTACATCATTGACCAGTTATCACATTTCGGGTTTTATTACATTTTTTTTCTGACTTTTCGGGTCTTTGTTACAAATCAAGCGCTAACAAGGCGCTATACAGTCCCCATAATTATATGGTCAGAGGTGGGCCGCGAAAAATTTTTGAGACTTAAAAGTGGGCCCTGAATTGGAAAAGGTTGGGAACCACTGCTTAATACATTATTTGTGCAATTGTAAATTCAACTAAATTATAAATTTAAAGGTATTTCAATTGATAAACAACCTATAAGTTGAATGTAGCTCATGTCAAGAATAAACAGACAATTAGGAGGAATTAAAGACAGACGTTTAATCTCTGTTTCTGAGTGACTATTTTTCCTTGAACTGTCTGAACTGAAATCTCACAGATTAAGAAGCAAACAGAGCCAGTGGCTCCTGATACAATCACACCGCTCTGAGACGCCGCAATTAACCGTTTAGATTTACTCAAAGCGACGAGACGCTCGGGTTGTTTTCTGCTTCGTGAGCACGTGAGCGTCTGAGTTTTTACACCAGGAGAGATGATCTGGTTTGGTATGAAACAGTTTTTGGGCTCAAAGAGAATCAGACGTCAGCTCTTTGACTTCACACGTTTGTTCCTGAGGTTTCATGAAGCCCAAAGATGAAACTAATAACTCAGCTAATCTTTCTGTGCAACTAGAAACCAGCAAAGAGACGGATTCTACAAACGAATATAACTCAGGGTCGAAATATCTCAAAAAACATACAAGTGATAAAAAAATAATTTGTTATAAATGTGTAAGACAACAAGTCACTGGGGCCTCCCTGAGTTTAATATCATGAAACCTAATAATAATCCACCCTGTTATCTTCCATGTTTAAGTAAAAATGGGTAAAAAACTCGATGGATTTAGGTTTAATGCCAGTTCCTACATTTGTATTTACATTAACTTCAAACATAAGAATAAAATGAAACGACAGCTCTTCAGCCAGGAAAGAAAACGCAGCCACTTTTGCGGCAATGAATGAAATGTCAATCAAAATGTGAGAACTAAAACATACTTCAGTTTCTGAAAATTAAACACAGAGCTTTTTTTTTAGTGTCTACAAGATTCTTGTTAAAGGGACAGTTTAGAATAGATCGGAAGATGCAAATATAAGATAACAAATTTATAGTTTGGGCACAAATGGCATAGTGGTCATTCTCTAAACCAGAGTTTTTAAAGTGTAAGACATTGAGTCACTGGGACTTTGTGTATCTATTAATACGACTACATTAACTTCAAATATTAAATAAAATGAGATGACAGCTCTTCAGGAAAGAAAACACGACCACTTTGGTGGCGATGAATAACATATCAATCAAAATACAACACTTCAAACAGACTTCAGTTACTGATAAATCACATACAGAGTTGTTTTTTGCATCTACGAAATTCTTGTTAATGAGATGGTTTAGAATAGATTGTCAGACGCAAATATTGGATTATAAATTTGCAGTTTGGGCGCAAATGGTGTAGTGGTCTAGGCCAGTGGTTCCCAAAGTGGGGGTCGGGACCCTTTGGGGGGTCGCGAGACATTGATAGGGGGTCATGGAATGTGTCCCAAAATCGAAAACTATGAACAATTCATGAACATTTTATCCATTATTGTGAGAATAAAAGCCAAAATTGGGGTGAAAGATAATATAAAATTATGCAAACAGAAAATGTTTTATCTGTTTTTCACATTTCTTTGTTCAAGTTTGATGCCGTGAACTCAGCAAAGTGCACATTAGTCGGGAAATTTTCTATCCATCAGTTAAATTAAGTATCCTCAGGGAGGGTTTTGTTGGTTTTTGTCTGTTTTTGGATTGTCCCATTAGTGTTGTACCACAGCAGGGGGTCACCAGTCCCTAATGCTGCTATTTTGGGGGTCACAGGCGGAAAAGTTTGGGAACCCCTGGTCTAGGCCGTGCCCCGTGAGGCTCGCCTTCAAGTAGTTGGTGGTTTTCCGACTTTATCCACTGTCCTCTCTGATCCAAGCCCAAAAACTAACTTTAAAATAAAGGCGCAAGAAATTCAACTTTCAATATCTGTCAATACTGCTTTGCGAGAAACAGGAGTCTAAAAGAGTTTGGGACCTTTTATTTGACACAAAAGACGCTCTGAAAGTCTGAACTGCAAATTTTTGGAAGGTTTATTTCGCCACACGTCGGTGAGCAGGGGTCATAAATTTTTAAATACACGAGTGTCCCATTTGTTTACATCGTCTTGTAATTGAGTGCATGGTTGTATGTTCACGGTTCTCCTCTGCTGTCTATATCACGCACGGCAGAGTTCTGCCCTGATGCATTCACAGACACGAACAAATGCACGCACACAGTGACGTGCACTCTTCGTATAAGGTGCAGAGTTGGGAAAAATAAAATTCTGCAACCACAGCACATTAGTTGTTATATTTTCTGTGCTTACTGCTGAGTTTTCTCTTTTTTTACCTCTTCTTGTGCCTCCCCTGGAACTCTGTGGCGCCCCCCCAAGGAAACCACCACTCTAAACAATCAGAGCAGATCAATAAATGAGCTTTTTGGACCAGAACTATTTCAGTTTCAGCCTGTAAAAAATATTCACCTCAGCTGTGATGCTTTCCTCTTTAACAATGCGATTTAATGGAGCGTCCTGAGCTTTTGGAACCAGCCCCAAGTGGACACTTCTGGAACTGCAGGTTTTTTTTTTGCACTTTCACTGGCTTCAGTTTTCAATGTAGGAGGTTAAAGCGTGTGATATCAGCTCCCGTCCAATCACGATTAATCACCTGTAACACAGCAGAGAGAGAAACAGAGAACAGCACCACCTACAGGGAGAATTGCGCCATAACATTCAAGTTTTACAAACAGTTTTTGCAGCAACAACAGAATGAAGCAAAGAGACAGATTTGTTTTTTTACAGTTGATGATTTTATTACTAAACATTTCATAAATAAGTCTGAAACTCAGTAAGGGTCGGGGATTCTTCTCTAGGACGAACTTTTCCATCAGAAGTAAACTTTTTCTATAAAAATCAGAGTCTGGAACAATCTAACACGACAGTGAAACTTAACGTTAAAACAAACATGAAGACAGGAGACACAGATGATGCAGACGTGTGAAGAAAACAAAGATGTTTGGTTTGTTTTTGTTAAACTGGCACAGCGTCGACGGCTGAAGACGATCAGCTTCAAGTCTGGAAGAAAATCCCCTCAAAGCTCCTGATTTATGAGTGTGTGTGTGTGTGTGAGTGTGTGGGTGTGTGTGTGTGTGTGAGTGTCTAAAGCTTCAAAATCCTACAATAAAAAAACGAGAAAACTTTTTTTTAAATGATTTTTAAGGTTTCTCAACTCTACCCTTTTTCATCTACCGTCATATAAAGTTTACTTAAAGCTCCTATTTTGTACGTTTATTCATCAAGTTAAGTTTGTAAAAGTGTTTCTAACTTTTTAATTTTGGTTTCCCAGCCATCGTAGATTCGAGACGCCTTTTTTGAGAGTACGTGACATTTAACGTCACTGTCTGTTTCTGATTTTAATTGTATAATTAATGGAGGAAATGCTGAACTCAGAGGCGGGGCTTAAGCCTCTTCATGATACAGGATACTCACCAATTAAAACATGTAAGATTAACCTCAAAAATTGTGTTTATTTTGCATTAGATTTTTTTTTTGAATGAGTGTTTATGTGCCCTTGTGTTTCTACAGAAGACCTCTAGTGGACACTTGAGGAACTGCAGCTACATCTCTAAATTCATCTAAAATTGTTGAAGTCTTCTGGAGAAGTTATACGTATTTCATGTTAGCCTGAGAAGTGTCGGGTTGGTACTAGAATCTGACGTTAAGATCCGTAAAAAGAGAGTTGGAAGTTTCTCACAATATCTGTCATCACTTCGAAGGCTCTTTCTGAAACTTAGTGATTAGTTTTTCTCCATTTAACCCAAGTTTTGTGCCTAGAATGAGCTTAAAGTCGCACAACAATTTGCCTAACCCCCTAAAAAAAGACTAAAAATGTATGATTCAGGTGCTTCCAGAATGATATGACACTCTCTAGCACCCCCTACTGGCTAAAAACAGGAGCTTTAAAAGCCTCTTTCATGACTTTAATGTATCCTGAACGGAAAGTTCTGAATTTGAGTTAAATGTCAGATTTCGCGGATTTAAAGGTTACGTAATCAGTTTTTTTTTTCCAGATCATGTTGAAATTGGATGTGTGTTCACTAGACACATGGATGCTGAAAATGTATTCGACGATTTACCGTAATTCAATGGGTGTGGCCTGGTGGGGCGGTGCAAAAATGACATTTTTTTTTCCCATACTCTGAATTGTCTGAAATTTTAAGTACATATTTATTGTTTAGCATTCTCAAAGTGGTAAAAAATCTTGCCTACCCCTGAAAAAGAAGGCGAAAAATGTATGACTCCAATGCTTCCAGAATGACATCGTGCTCTCTATCGCCCCCTATCGACTATAGACTGCTGTCCCTCCACCTACTTTGAGCTGCAAGTCTGAATTTTTTTGTGCATAATTATTATACCAAGACCTACAAAAAAGCCTCTTACGACTATGATGAATTCTGAAGAGGAAGTTCGGAAATTTGAGTTAAATGTTGACGAGTTAAAGGATACATACAGCTCTGGGAAAAATTAAGAGACCACTGCAAATTTTTACATATATGACAATCATTTCATTGCAGTGTCTGTTAAATTCAAACACAAGCTCACCTGTTTCTACCTGTTTCTACCTAATAAGGTACTGATGAGGTCATCACCTGAAACAAATCTTATTTGACGAGGAAATGTATAAAAACCGTTGCTGAGGTCGTCACTCAAGACGCGTAAGAGATGTTATTGCAAATCTGGGTTATTCTGCCAAATATTGATTTCTGAATACTTTCCAAGTTGAAACATTAGTGATGTGTTGTTTAAAATCAAATATAAACTTGTTTTTTTTGCATTATTTGAAGTCTGAAAGGCTTTTTTTGAGTATTTTGATCATTTTTCATTTTTCATTTTTTGCAGATAAATGCTCTAAATCAGGGGTTCCCAAACTTTTCCGCCTGTGACCCCCAAAATAGCAGCGTTAGGGACTGGTGACCCCCTGCTGTGGTACAACACTAATGGGACAATCCAAAAACAGACAAAAACCAACAAAACCCTCCTGAGGATACTTAATTTAACTGATCGATAGAAAATTTACAGACTAATGTGCACTTTGCTGGGTTCACGGCATCAAACTTGAACAAAGAAATGTGAAAAACAGATAAAACATTTTCTGTTTGCATAATTTTAGATTATCTTTCACCCCAATTTTTGCTTTTATTCTCACAATAATGGATAAAATGTTCATGAATTGTTCATAGTTTTCGATTTTGAGACACATTCCACGACCCCCTATCAATGTCTCGTGACCCCCCAAAGGGTCCCGACCCCCACTTTGGGAACCACTGCTCTAAAAGACAATATATGAAATTTGGGAGTGATGTTGTCAGTAGTTTATATAACAAAACAAAAATGTTCACTTTACTCAAACAAATACCTATAAATAGCAATATCAGAGAAACTGAAAAATTTGTAGTGGTCTCTCAATTTTGTCCAGAGCTGTATTAAGATGAACTTGTCTGTCAGTTTTTTTAAATTGGATAAGTGTAAACAAGACACGCTGATGATGAAAAGCTACGAAAGGATTTTTTGTAGCACAGTGGGCGCGGCCAGGAGAGGCGGCGCAAAAATGACGATTTTTTTTCACGTATGTTAAGTTGCACAAAATATACAATAATATGTGGAAATCCAAATCGGAAGTTTGGGAATTTCACGTCAAAGTTGGAATTTTCTTGTTCATAGAGGATGCATTTGAGCAAAAGTGTACCATGTTTTTTTTTTCAGAGACATTGATGATGAAAAGTTAATAAAGTATTTTTCGTTACTCAATGGGCCAGGAGAGGCGTCCAAAGTTGACGTGCAAACACGATAGGACCTGTTTTATCGTCGCTTGTGATTCCAGTTTTCTTTGTTTCAATGTTAAAGACTTCGCCTGAAAAGCGTAAGAAGTCTAACTTTGAAGATTTAACAGATAAGGATCTTTAAGTTTGGAGATATTTGACGCCAAATTTAGGTTTCTGCTTTGCAATGAGTCAAAAGAAGAATGTGAACAAGCTGCTGATGTCAGGGATGATTTATGTGTTTGTAGAGTTTCCTGTCTGAGATAAAACCCGGGGCGTCAAAGTTTCCCTCCTCAAAATTCTTCCAGAAAACGCAAAACCGTGCACAAACAGTCTCAGGTTCAACAAATGTGCGTCCGTCAGCAGCCGCACGTCCTTGAGCGTCCGGGATTGAAAAAGCAGCCCTGCGGAGGTCAGAGGGGGCGCCGCTGCAGGATGTGGCCTGGATTTACCCGGAAACAACCACGGGTGCTGGACGCGGCGGGCAGCAGGCGGCGGGCGGTGTATTCTTAGCGGTGAGGCGGGGGAGGCTCTGGCGAGGCTCGGTGCCACGCGAGGGGGCGAGATGGTGAGATGGCGAGAGAGGAGGGCGGGGTCTGACGTCACATCCAGAAGTGTGTGTGTGTGTGTGTGGGGGCGGGGGGGTGGTTTCGGGCGGCGAGGAGCTGTGGGTTCAGCCAGACGAAGACGACCAGGAAGGGAAGGAGAGAGTCAGCGAAAAAAGAGGACTCTCGCCTCCGTCCTCGCCGTCCCCGGGCTCAGACCTCACCACAGGACACACACACACACACACACACACACACACACACACACACCAAACCTGCTGGATGTGGTGGTGTGTGTGTGTTTGTGTGTGTGTGTGTGAAGAGCAGCTGTTACCAGACGATGTAAATATGCGTCTGGAAGGAAATTGTTCTGCTACTGAGATCTGTGACCTTGACTGAATATATTTACATTTAAATATATGTTTAAACTTTTCATGAGTGTGTGTGTGTGTGTGTGTGTGGCCTTGTATATGTTTACACTGACACTGTATATACATATTTATACAAGCAGGGCCTCTGGCGTGTGTGTGTGTTTCTGTGTGTGTGTGTGTGTTTCTGTGTGTGTCATGTGACCTCCATATTTCCCATCAGCCCTCTCCGGCCTCCGGCTCCTTCTTCTTCTCTTTCACTTTCACAGACGACTTCCTGGAAACCTTCTTGTCTCCTGCCTCCTTCTCTTTGTCCTTCTTCTCCTTCTTCTCCTTGGAGGAGGAGGACGACGACTCCTTCTTCGTCTCCTTCCTTCCCTCCTCTTTGGGCTCTTTGCTAGATTCCTTCTTCTTCTCCTTCTTCTCCTTTTTCTCCTTCAGCGCCTCCTCCGTCTCCTCTTTCACAGACGCTTCTGGTGAAACTTCTTTCTTCTCTTTATCTGGAACAGAAACAGAAAACACAGATAAGACGGATTTATTTCTGGTTTACTTCAGTTCTCTCTGATTTGACGGACCTTGGTGTTTGAGGCCCCTTGAATACATCATGAAATCTTGTTGCAATAGCTTCATCAATCCAGCAAATCTAGATCAATTTCTTTCTTTTGTTCTTTGAGAATCTGCAGAAAATAAACAGTTTACTTTGACTAAATCCTGTAAAAACAAACAAAACAAAATACCTGCACCTTTTCTGCTTTTAGAAAGCTCAGAATGATGCACAAACTATCTGTAATTGCACCTGGAACATTCTTTGAATTTTACAGATAAAAGACTGAACAACACGCTGATAAATGAGACTAGAGAGTGAAAAAAAGTAGATTCTTTGAATGTAGCACCACCACCAACATTTGTCCTAATTACGTGTAAATATGTTGTGTACACTAATTATTTTTTAAATTTTTATTTCAAAAGGATAAAATCAGAGAAAATCAATTTCTC
Source organism: Thalassoma bifasciatum (assembly GCA_008086565.1). Classification (NCBI taxonomy): domain Eukaryota; kingdom Metazoa; phylum Chordata; class Actinopteri; order Labriformes; family Labridae; genus Thalassoma; species Thalassoma bifasciatum. The sequence continues at coordinate 76,825 of RPOG01002848.1, forward strand.
TCTTTGTATTTTGTTGGTTTGTAGCTTTTAAAATTTGTCACACTGCATGACGACAGAATTCTTCTTCTTCTTCTTCTTCTTCTTCTTATTATTATTATTATTATTATTTATGTTTTGTATGCTGTGATGTGAATACGGAGTAGTCAGAATTAGTGCACAAAGTGAAAATTTTATTTTTCCTGATCAGGATATAAACTTGAATTAATTTGAACTTTCAATTAAAAAAAAAAAATGCATATACCCCTATGAGACAATAAAAGGCACATAGAGGAGTAAACAATGTAAACAACTGTAGACAAAGATAATAAACCAACACCACTGAGCTCAGTATTGCAATGTAAATTGCTGCCTAAAATGCTACAACACTGAATCTAGAAAAAACAAATAGAAAGCAAATTGCCTGGATAATAAAATACTAGAAGTAATGAAATAATAAATAAGGCCATGCTAAAATGTTTAGTAACAAAATACTGAAATACTTTATCATAAAATGCGAAGTATATGTCATAACACAAAATGCAGCTGTTCAATGTTTTGTGTTTTATTTTAAAAAGAAGGATAATGACTGAAGAAAATATTTTTTATCAGGATTTTTTAATCAATTACTAGACATCTCAGGGGACCCCGTTTGGATTCTGGGCGACCCCAAATGGGGTCACAATCCCAAGGTTGAGAAACATTGTTGTAGAGGAGTAGAACTTCATTTTAGAGAGAAAACAATAACAACCCAGTGAAAAGCTGCAGATGACTTTTCAGAGAAACTGATGGGCCTGCTGTGTGTGTGTGTGTGTGTGTGTGTGTGTGTGTGTGTGTGAGTGTGTGTGTGTGTGTGAGACCACTAATGAGCCTGAGTGTTTTCTTTAGAGAACGACTTGAGATGAGTCGTCACGTTTCTGAGTCAGTCCTTCAGCGGCGAGCGAGGATTAAGCTCCGTCTGAGGCGTCAGCTGTGTTTTGTTTCTCTGCAGACGCTTCTCAGGTTTTTAACATCAGGACAAACTGAGCGACAACAGCACCTGTTACATGACAAAGGAGCCCCACTTAAGCAAAGAGCCCCCACCCTGTCACACACACACACACACACACACACACACACACACACACTCTGCAGCCCCTCCTCCTCCAGATTAAACTGACTCTGTGATAAGATGATAACAGGAGCGTTGTCTGCCCACAATGAGACGCACGTCTTATCTGCATGAGAACCAGAGACTGCAGACTGGTATCTGCACGTGTGTGTGTGTGTGTGTGTGTGTGTGTGTGTGTGTGTGTGTGTGTGGAGACTGTAGCTCTATAGCAGCCTCTCACAGTGTCTGCGTGTGTGTTTGCATGTCGCTGAGACTATCGACTGCTGCGTTAAAGCGTGTGTGTGTGTGTGTTCAGACTCCACAGAGGAGCTTTAATCACACACATCATCGTCTGGGGTTTAAGAGAGAGTTAGACTGAGTGTGTGTGTGTGTGTGTGTGTGTGTGTGAGGGAGACGGGTGCCATGGGTCCTTAAGTGTCTCCGGTCTGCACCAACCTGCTCTTAAAGGTGGAGTCATGAAGATGCTCCTGAGATGAACTAAAATGACATCACGCACACTCTTTAAAGGTTTAATCATAAACCTGTGTGTGTGTGTGTGTGTGTGTGTGTGTGTGTGTGTATTTACTCATGTGTGTGTTTCACTGTCATGTCACTCATGTGTCAGTGTTAGTGGTCCTGAGTGGTTAATCCCACAGCGACAGTCTAATCCAGAGAGGACACAAACTGTCTCCACACATCAGCAGCTGAGGCAACACACACCAGCAGACTCTGAGTGTGTGTGTGTGTGTGTGTGTGTGTGTGTGTGTGTGTGTGTGTGTGTACAGTTGTGTTCAAAAGTTTTCATACCCTGGCAGAATTTATGATTTCTTGGCTGTTTCTCAGAGACTAAAAATGATATAACAAAAACTTTTCTTCAAAAAGATATCCAAGGAACTGAGGATGCCAATAAGCAGAGTTCAAACTCTAATGAAGAAGTGGAAAATGAGGGATTCTGTTCAAACCAAACCACGGTCAGGTAGACCAACATTTCAGCTACAACTGACAGGAAAATTGTTCAGGATGCAAAGAAAAACCCACAAATAACTTTGACTCTCTGAAAGAATGTGGTCTGGCTGTTTCAAGATGCACAATAAGGAGGCACTTGAGGAAAAATGGGCTGAAGAAAGACATTTCTACACAAATGCCACAAAGTTTCCTGCTTACAATACGCCAAACAGCACAGAGACAAGCCTCAAAACTTCTGGAACAAAGTCATT
>RPOG01002849.1:0-13406 GCA_008086565.1 Thalassoma bifasciatum
CAGTGACCATCATTTCCACAGCTGAGACCGTGGAAGTAATGTGATCATGTCAGGTTGTATCAAGAGACGAAGGGTGGGGATGTAACAGAAAGATGCTGTCAGTGTCATATGGTAGCTGGGGGCTCAGCTTATGACACTGTGAAGGTGTATTTTAAATGACAATGATAATGCTAACAAGCTGTCAGGCCCTGCAGCACCCACACTACTGACTGTGTGTTTCTACATGCTACAAGCAGACATGAAACACGCCACTCACAGAAACGCCGGGGTTAGGTTGTATTAATTACAGCCAGATAGACAAAAGAATGGATCCACCATCCACCAAAAATACAGTTTTACTTTCATCGCCTTTTGATTAACTGTCAAGGAGTCAAGTTCAACGCTGAGGAGCAGAGACGTTTTAATACTTCTGTCTTATCCATACAGGATTGAAAATGGTTGAAATCACACATATTTCCCCCTTTTTCCAGAGCGGTGCTCATTAAACAGTCTCACTGTCCCCTGAGTCAGAGCCAAATTTACATTCCAGCACGTCACTCATCTTGATGAGCTGTCAACAATGTGAGTCCATCTATTCTCAAGCCAGGTTACAAGAATCTCTGGAGCTAACTCTGCTTTAGAAGTAACACATTATTTCATGTTTGATTTGTTGGCAAGCAAATATCAACTTCAACCTTTAAAGGGTTTGAAACATAGACTGTATAATGAGTGGACGCAACGACGTTCGGCTCAAACTGAAATCTCCAGCAGATGCCCCGCCCCCTGGTGTCTGGCTGCAGTATAGGTCATAAGCCCCGCCTCCCCATGTATTCCAGATATGAGCCGGGAAAACTTAAAAAAATTACGATACCTCATAGAAACGTTTCTCTCATCCTTACGCTAAGGTAGTATGACGATGTCATCTGGCTGCATGGTGTTCAGGTGTTTTTTTTTCCTGAGAAGTTAGTTTCTCATTAGTTATTGGACGTTAAAAACCGCGATATAAGTTTTGTTTTACGATAGTTGACAGCTGCCGTTCGTGAGTAGTTTTTATCGGGGATATAAAAAACTTCTGGAAAGAGCCAAAAGGAGACTAAACCTTCTGAAGAAGAAGAAATAAATATTTTTATTTCTCTTTTTTACTTGGCTCCACCGGAAATTCTCTACTGCGCAAACTCTGACTGCACAATGGCGGCTAGAGAAACGGGGTTTTTTGGCTTCAAAATCGTAGAACGGTGACAGGCGGAAGCACGCTGTCCATTCTATATACAGTCAATGGTTTGAATTGAGACTCGCTTTCAAGATAAGATAACCAAACGCACTCTTTTGCCCAGAAATGTCCTCCTTTTTGGTTACAAAATCATGTCCAGGAGGCCACTGAGCCACTGGCATTACTCCAGAGCACTAACCTGTCAAGATGTTGAGTATGAAGCAAAACATGCTCTGACTGCTTGAACTACGCTCTCAGACAGAAAATACTAATTTAGTATTGCGTACTGCAAATACGCTGTAGTTCCCCTCTTTTCCTTGTGGTCGTGACCGGTGGAAGTCATGTGTAGTGTCTGCAAAGCTGGCATCTTTGTGTCAACTGAACATTTAAATACCTCCGAATCTAAATCAAAGTTAGACTTTGACTAAGATTTTAAGGCATTATTTTTATTTTTGCACAAGAGAAATATATATATTTTTCCTTTTATTTAGGCACGTGGTAATACATAATTATTAAAGTCCATTTCCATCAGTTGAGAAAAAAATGACAGCCTGGCTTTGTTGAGATTTTTTTCCTTATTTATTCATTTTTTGCCTAAATGAAATCAAAATTACAAGCTAGAAATGAAAAATTGTAAGGAAAAAAAAAACACTAAGTTGCGAGATAAGTCAAATTTTTGGATGAAAAGTCAAACTAAACAGAAGAATAGTCAAAGTTAAGAGATAAAAAGTAGAAACTGTGAGGTATTAAGTCAAAATCATGAGATAAAAGTCAAAGATTTGAGAGAAGGTCAAGATTTTAAGATAAAAAGTCAAAATATTGAGGGAGAGAGAGAGAGAGAGGGAAAACTGTTTGAAAACTTCTTAATACAAGGATTAAAAGAAATTCCGAGGTACAATATCACATTTGTGGGAAAAGGATCAATATATTGAGATGAAAAATCAGAATTTAAATAAACAAAGTCAACATTTTGAGAAAAAAAGTCAAAAGAAAAGAAGTCAAAATACGAGATTTAAAGTTAAGGCTTGGATAGTGTCTCAAAATATTGATTGATTGAAATCCAAAATTTTGACTTTATCCTTAAATCTTGAGTTCATTGTGGAAAAAAAAAAGAAAGAAAAATAAATTAGACCGGGCCAGCTTTTTCTAGCTGATGGTTTTGGGCTTTTGTACATTATTCATGTTTAGATTATAGAAAATTTTCTTATCAAACACAAAGGAGTGTTTAGAGGATCATTGGGTATTTTTGCAGGGTCTCCAAGAAGCCAGTTATGGGGTCCTCTTTTGAGGTTTTTTAGAGTATGGTCACCCTGTTTGAAGATATCAATGTCATCCTCTCTGAAGTCACAGAAAAGTACCCAGCCTGGATTTTGAGAAACAGCTGAGGTCACTGTTTTAGTCATGACATAACTCTCCCAGAAACATGTTTTCTTTTTATAGGACACTTCAGCCTGGGACAGTCTGTTCCCATCTCAACCAGTGGCTCCTCCTTCCAGGAAAGTGCACTGAAACAAAGCAGCAGTTGGCTGATGGACCTTTGCGCTGGCACCTTTCCCTCCACTGGGCAGGGTGGCAGCTGCAGAGGACAGCCAGCGAATCCCTCTGATTATTACACAACCGTCTGCAGTGTAGCACCGCAGCGCGCCGTCATCACTGGCCCTTTCATCAGCTGAGGTACAAGCTCCTCAGTGAGTGCAGAGAGGGGAGTGCAGGGACTCCTGCATGAATAATGCAGTCTGCACATGGCTTACTTTTTTAGGCCTTCACCCTCATGCCTTTCATCACTCAGTGCAATGAGATATCCAGAGAATAAATATATTCTGACTCATGTTTGTTTATTTAATAAAAAAACAGCCAACAGTAATATTGTCTGCAGGATGCTGACAAGTATCAGACAACTCAAGATGTTGGCTTACAAAACAGTGAGCCACAGTGGATATCAAAGGTTGTCTGAGGAAAGCAAACAGTGAGTGGTGGCTCAGTTCTTAATTTAATTCATCGCTCACATATACATAACGTATATCTCCTGCGATATTTTTGGTTTTCAAATCCTCTGAATTCATTCATGCAGAATTGATAGAACCTCTTTGAAGAGGAACCTTCATTGCTCACAAAAATGTACTGAAAACTGATCGAGTGCCACAGTTTCAGAGAATCACTATGCTGTCATCATGATGAATTTAATTACCGTAGTTGTTGATGATTTGATTTTAAAATTGCTGAATTTCTGCCATCCTCACAGTGCACAAAATGTTGGAAAAAGTGTATGATGCAAAAGAAAGATAATACGGTTTGTGATGCTAACAAGGGAGTCTAAGACCAGCATCCGGTTTGGAAAAATGAAGCCTATGCAGAAGTGTTTTAAAAGGAACCCTGGCTACCAGGACGTCATTTTCCTAAATGATCAGTGTTTTTACCAGCTGCATAAGAACGATAATAAAATCTCTCAAAATATCTTAGTTTGTATAAAATTTGAAAAAATATTTTCACCTGTAGGCCGCCATTGTTGTTCACGCCGCAATAACGTCTGGGTAGTGACGTCATATGGTTGCACCGGGCTCGATCTCATACAGGATCATATAAGTCCTGGAGCGGACTTCAGTGGTTTCCTGAGGAAGTTTTGTGGGTTTGTGTTGGAAAATAGTCGGCACAGCATTTGGCTTTAGTCTCCGTTTATAATGACCCACACCTGTCAGCTCTTTCATCAGCATGGGCCGGCTAAATGCAGCAAATGCTTCTGGGGAGAAGTGGCCAGAACATAGCCGCGGGTCCGTCTGAAGATGTTTACGCCCACAAGCGATTTCCCACAACTTCCTTCTTTTCTTGTCTTTTGGGAAGCTGTGCAGACTAACATCAGTCTCCTTGTTTCCTTTGGACTGAAAAGTGCACCCAAAAGCAGCCACATGTGGCATTATTATGTTTTTTCCCTCCTGAAACCGAGTGACTTCCGGCGACTAGTAGTGAGTAAACGGCCAAATCCAGATGCTCGGCACCAAGCAACCAATCTACATCGTCAACCCAGAATGCATTGCGGCAGTAAAACAATGGCTGCGCCCCAAACTGTATTTTTTTTAAAAGAAAAACCACTTTGTTATGTCTTTAACAACAAATTCTAGTTTGAGACAAACATTTAAGCATATTCATGCCTGTTAGTCCTTACAGTCGGGGTTCCCTTTAAGATGCAGTTCATCGAGAATTCACTTGAAGCTGGCTGCAGAAAGACAGGAAACCACAAATACACCAAAAGAAACTATAAACGCATTAGAAAATCTATTTACAGTGTGATTCAAAAAACAGCTAAAGCTACCACACTGGCTGCTGTTTACATTCCCCTCTGCAAACCTGTCGATTGCACTCAACAATCTTCATCCTAAGCAAGTCGTTATGTCTTATTTTTAGTAAAATTTGTCTTACTATTCTTGATTTGAGCCACATTTACTAGACAAGGTCATAAAAATGTCTCATATCAAGTTTTTTAAAGACAAAAATGAGGCATCAATTGCTTGTAACAAGTAAAAAAAAAATCTGCCAATGGGATAAGATAAAAGATTCTTGTTTTAAGACATTCTAATTTCAAGAAACTTCCCGGGCAAATCCGTCTTATCCCATTGGCAGATTTTTTTTTGACTTGTTACAAGCAATTTACACCTCATTTTTGTCGTAAAAAAACTTGAAATAAGACATTTTTGTGACCTGGTCTGGTGAGTGCGGCTCAAATTAAGAATGATAAGACAATTTTTTTCTACAAATAAGACAGAATGACTTGCTTAGATTTCCGTTTTTGCAGTGCAAGAGACTTCTTTTATATTCTTATGTACTGTTTAGGATTCTGATGGCTAAAATTGCATCTATCCTTGTTTAAGTTTCTTATCATATCAGTCTGACTGGAGTAAACTCCCAGAGGTTGGTTCTTGCTCTGCAGAAGAACCTTGAAACAAAGGGCTAAAAGCTTCTTTTTCATGTGAGCAACACATGCCTGGAGCAGAAAGTCTGAAGAAACAGAAAAAGTTCATAACCAGCTGAAATCAAAAATAGAGGGGTTTCTGGATCCTCATGTTCTGCAGCCTGAGGCTTCTGACCAGGCCTCTATCATTGAAGTCTTCGAGATGTGTGAAAGCTGTGTGAGTCTTCAAAGTTTGCATCTGAAAGCAGTCGCTACTCTTGCTTTGAGGGTACAAGGTGGAGGAAGATGTAGATGTTTGTGTAGATTCTTGGAATTGAAAGTGACATTTGCCTCCTCTTAAATTGTGAAAGACTCAGGAGTGCTACACCGCAGAGTCAGCCTCAAAAAGCAAGACAAAAATATACAAAAACTGGAGGTATTCGATTTTAACAGAGCAAAACCATCTGCCAACAGGACAAGAAAATGTGGCTTGTCAAGACTTTCTAAAACAATTGAAAATAATTAACTTCAATGAACCCAGAAATAGCTTAAAATTTGTGTATTCTCACAGATAAAAAAGTGTGTTTTACTTGATAGAAACACAAAATACGAGACTTATTTTCTCAATGTGTTGAACAATGTTCTAATATTAAGAAAATACTAGTGCAGTTATCTTGACATAATGTTACACTGGAAAAAAAAGCCACTCCAAAAGTAAGTAAAGATAACAATAATACAAGATGTTGTTGCTTATAATAAGAAAAAGAAAAACAGAGAGAAAAAAAAAACCCTGCAAATATTACAAGTGAAAATTGTCTTTGTAATATATCTTTAAAAAAACACTAGATTTAACCTTTACTAGACAAGAGAGACCTTGAAAATAAGTTTGAAAACTCATTATGGCCACATTTTCTTGTATCAAGAAGTTTTATATCTCATAACAAACTTATAGTGAGCTGCAGATTTATTTCAAGCTGAGACTTTTTTTCTTTAAACCATATAATTTATCCTTAACAAATAACCCAGCAGCTTCAGAAACTTTATGATAAGTAATAATAAAAGCTTTTTTTCAACTGAGAAATGATTTAAATTACTGAAAAGGGAATTTAAGATGATTTATCTTGTAACAAGTTCAAATATCTGACTGAAATGTTTCTCTTTAGGCTACTGGCTTATATTGAGTGATGAGATATTTTGACTAGAAAGTAAAATAATGTACATGTTATGATGTAGTTTTTACAGTGCACTTCAATGCCAGTAGATTAAGCTCAGCAGCAACAGCCTCAGTCAGAGTGGGAAGGACATTACAGCACATAAATGACAAAAGGGTAACGTGTAATTAACCCACAGTAGACGTACAGTCACATCTGTAAAGACATATTCTTCATGATTAAGCATGAAGGACAGGAGCGATAAGAGAAAAAGCCATACGGGGAATTGAAACAGATTGCCTGTGATCTGGGTAACTGTACTTTGAGACTCCACATGTGAAGTTTTTGTTTTGATCTTATATGACAGTAAAGTTCAAAATCCCTGCATAAGTTCCTTCAAACATGTCCAGTGAGAAATATCATTCATGTGATTCCTCTGATTGTGACCTCTCTTTCCTTAATGTTGAAAAAGAGCATCATGACGGAAGATAACCACCCTGCAACATCAATCCACCAGACTTCATTAGAGATGACATTTAATGACTTCTGATCTATTCAATCAATGATGCACAAAGTGAAATGTCAGCCATAAAATAATCTGACCTTTCTCTTTAATTTCCACCGTGCTCCCTGTGTCACTGGGGCCTGCTCCGAGTGTCCGTGCGTGATGTGATTTGAGGTATTTTTCTATTTGCATGTGGAGTATTTCTGATGCTCCAGTGTTTACCACACACGCTGATCTAACCGTGCATGCCTGCCTCTGTTTCTGGTATTCCCGTACTTCTCATTAACAGCTCAAAAGTAATCTGCTTGGATTCAGTGAAAAAGTGTGAGCGGGGTAACACAGGGATGATTGCATAACTTCTTCCTTTAGCCAAAACACTCGATATAAACAGGGATTAATTACCAGGGCTTACTGTCAAGATGCTCCCCTCCACAGTCATCACAGCGGACCATTAAAAGAGTCTGAGAGGCAATGAGGCAACTGAGTATGAGCTTGGATACTTTTTTTGTCATTTGTCAGTAATAAAAATAATTAAAAATGTGCTGTTTTTGTTTATGCCAGATAAAAACCACAGACACAGAGACACAAACGAGGCCCATGCATGATGATTGAGCAGGATTATTCCAGTGATAGTTGACATTTAACTATTTTTAGGAAATCCTGCAGACCCTACCTTTAAATACTACTTATATAATCCACAGGGTGTACAGGTCAGGTTGACCCTCAGCTTGGCAAACACACTCATGTGGCATGTCTGTGTATTGTGCAAAAAAACAAAGTGGCTGTTTTCCAAACTGCCTTCTACATACTACATTTGAAAGTAGTAGGTAGTAGACACTGCTTACTACCTACTACTTTCACATGTAGTATGTAGTATGACTGTTTTGTTGGACCTGTTTAGTGGTGTACTACTCTGGATATCAGTTCGGAAAGTGGAGCTCATTATTATTATCATTTTCTGTTTATTTTAGCATAAATATAGAAAATAAACCACTGGTATATTTGGCATTTCAGTCATTAATTCACTAAATCAATCAGAGGTGAAGTTACAGGAACAAAAACATTAGATAAGTCAAATTAGAAGTTAACAAAATACTGTAGAAAATCCTCAGTCTGGGCACTCCCTGCCTGGAAAAATACAGCCCAGTAATTCACATAAACCTGAGTGCTCTTGCATAGAAAAACAGCATTAACGCTGTGCATTGTGGGGAAACAGTATGCCAGGTAGACTGGTCCGTTGCATACTGAGAAATTTTCCCGGATCAGTAGAAACATCTGGGAACTTGTAGTATACTACAGATCTTGCAAGTTTTCGCATACTGCCGACTATGAACTGAATTTCAGCCAAAGTAGTAGGCAGCACTAGTGTAGTAGGCGGTTTGGAAAACAGCCAGTGTCTTGGATTGCAAAAAAAAGTAATACGATTTTTGAAGTAGTCCGTACACTGAGTGACATCAGACTTTGGTTCAAGGTTTCTTAAAATGAGTCAAATAATAAAATGGCATCATTGGATTCACCTGTATCAGTGCATTGCTTTGCTCCTGGTACACTTTCTCTTGCTTGTTTTTCAACAAAGGCGTGGAGCAGTCCCCCTTGTGGGTAATACAACACTGTTGACAAGCACCTCTTGGTAAAGACTGTTGTGCACTGCTCTATCACTCTCACCAACTTCTCTTTTTATGTATCCAGGGTATCTCTGATGGAGGATACTTCATTTACAGGAAACATGGTCGTAGATATGAAAAGGCAGATAAGCCCCACAGCTCTGTGTAAGGAAGAAATACCACTGTTGGTAGTGACAGACTGTGAAAGCTGACATGTAAGAATGTCCCCACAGTCGTAAATGCCATCTAGGTGTTTTTGTTATGGGGAGTATCCCTGTTGTATCCCAGGATTGAACAGACCTTTATTTATATCAGCTAATTGAGCCTCTGGTGACCCAGAATAAAGAAAAACAAGCCATATTGGAAGTACTATTATTTTTTAAAAAGCTAGTGAAATAATCCAAAGGGTACAGAGACCCATCATTTCTAGCAGTGAAAGAGACGTGAAATGCATTTGAGGATAAGAATCACCAAAGGCGCTCTTCTTTTTATTTTTTATATTAATCATGAATACTATAGAGGTAAAAAGTTTCACATCTCCATCACTTCAATGCAAAGATCTGACTCAGTATGGCATCTCCATGGTACATTTACCAGGAGGTGGATGCACCATAAAGAGCTTGCTGTGTGGGCAACTCAAGGTCAATGACCCTTGACGCTTGAAGCTGTGCACGGGAGGTTTCTGAAACACCTTGAGTAAACTTCATTTTAGCTTTTAGTCTGACTTTTGTGAAGCTTTAGAGATGTAGTTCAAGTTTGAAAGTGATTTGTGGATATATTTTGGTTTTAACTTACCTCAAATCAATATTGATGTCTGTGAAAACACACAGGAGACACTTTAAGGGACCTGATGGAAACACCCCTGTGAGTACTAAGGCCGACCAGCTACCTCTAGCCCTTAGATTAAATCTTTTGGAGTTTTGGCCCAATTGGATAAAGGCAGAAAACTTGTCGCCAAACTTGCTGTTTATGGGAAGTGGGCATGTGCAATTTGAATTTGTTGGATAGGAGTTCCATTCTTTATAAGTGGAAGACTAATGGCCCTTTTCCACTGACTCGCCTTGGCCCTACTCTACTCGGTTTGTGTTTCGTTTCCATTAGCGCGGTACTACGCGGCAGACGCCAATTTTTAGTACCTACTCTACCCGGGTTCCAAGTGAGTAAAGCCGATACTAAAAGGTGACGTCGACGGTCTGCCGGTCACTCATTGGTCAGAGAATGTCGTCTCCGCAGCTTCTGACTCTGTACAAATCACTTACAAGAGGCAAACGAATAAGTCAGCGACGGGTTTTTAATGATATTTAAACCCGACGACACACAGAACCAGACTGAATGGAGACAAAATACAGCCCTAAAATGCTCCTTCATGATTCCTAAATAAGTTAAAAGTCCTTTTTTAACGAAAAAGAAGTTAACAGCAAAGATAGTTTGGTTTAAAGAGTCTTTTCGATTAAATCAAAGTTCGTCGGTGCAGGAGCGATCTGTCTGCCACGAGAGTCTTTAAGCACCAATCAGTCCATTAATCCACAGGGATCCAAAAAGGAAAAACCAGTTCAAAGAAGAATGATTGATCAACAAAAAATCTCTTGTATACCAGGCCCAAAAGTAAAAGATTAAAGTGATCTCACTGGATCCAGTGAAGAGTTGATGTCAGGAAGCAGCTCCTTCGTTTCCCTCTGTGCGCATGCAGCACAAGGCTGTTGTTTACCTCCGCTCCTGTGTCATGACGCCCGACATTGAGCCGCTGTATTACTGTAATGAAATCTTTTGAAAACTTTTTCTTTTCCTTTAAAGACCACGGTGGCACATATGTTCATACAGAATTATGTTTGTGTCGCGTTATAGATGACATGCACGCACTTCTGCGCAGCAAGTTAGTGCAGCTGTGTTATAAGATCCACGCCCACCGTGAGTCTGTAGTCGGGCTAGTGGAAAAGCTAACCAAACCGTGTAGAGCCGAGGAGAGTAGGGCTGGAAATGTATAGTGGAAAAGCGCCATAAAGGTCTCGTTTGTTAAATGACTGGACGTGCATATGGGCACCAAATACCCCTGTGTACATTGTCAGTACATAACAATAATGCCTAGAAAATATAAACAAATTAAACAGTAGCTATAGAAGATTTTTGACCATCTTTGTCACAGAAAAACGAACACTGGGCTGTCTGACTGAAGCAGATGGGTACCACATCACTGGCTTATGTGGGCATTTTAAGTCACAAAAGATTGGAATTGCATTTCACTGATTGGAAACACTGAAGTAAAAGCACTACTGTTATGCTTTGCAGTGTTGAAATTTAAGAAATGCACTCCAATAAAAGAGGACAATAAAAAGACAAACGCTGTAATCATACAGCCAAACCAGCCACCTGCCTACAGCTGACATTTCTAAACCTAAAAAATACATTAACAGACAGTCAAGGACAAACACAGCATGGCAAAGAAGGAGAGTTTCATGCGTTAATTAGAAGAGTGCACATGCTAGTGCTGGATTTGTGCAGAACTATCTCACACAGCACCAAATTATATGCTGGCATCTGTCACACAGGGAACATTTCCCGTATCTACATTTGCGTGCAGCCCCAAAAGTGAAACTTTGGATGTGTTTTTTTTTTTTTTTTAGCTCAGCTTGGCAACCTGCAGGCAGCAGCAACAGAGGTGAGAACAAGGACTGTACTTCATCCTGAGAAGAAATCTACCCAACTCCCACACCCTCCAGAGTTATCACCTTCATCTTTCTCTTTATTCCTTTCAAGGTGTGACTTTCAGAATCACACCTTTACCAGCAGTCATACGACCGTGCAGCACCTTTTGCCAAGCAGCCTCATCCAAGTAGGAAATGGAACAATTTACAGTTCATATAAACTACTTCCTGTTGGATCTTTCCTCAGCACACGCTGCGCTCTGCCACTGCATCCATCTCTCTCCCTCTGTAAGTATAATCTCTGCTGATTCTATTTTTATTCCCCTTTGCTGTATTCTGTTGCTATTTGCTGATGCAGTGAAGCTAGTTTCCCCTCAGGGATGATTAAAGATTTATTATATCTGAGGTATGAGGTGAAGGTGAAGTTGTTAAGTCGTTGAGCTGAAGCCTTCACCGTTTCACATACAGTGAAAAAAAAAAAAGGTCTTTTAAGGTCTCAGCTCTGCCAAGGATGCCTCAGGTGGTGGTGGTGACACAGAAAAACATGGGTTATGGAAGGCAGGGTAACATGTGCAGTTCATGGCGTATTATGATTTAAAGATGAATGGTTGGCTGACTTTGACTTAAAAAAAAAAGGATCCCAAAGCAATTTATTCATATCACAGTGACAGCAGCTCAGTGACAGGTAATGATTAGCTTAAACTCCCACTGTTTGTAGTCTTCATAAACAAATAGAAAAAGGGTTAATCTGACATCTGGAATCATTGTGAACTGGATGTTATCACATTGTTAATGTCGACATAGGCTACTATTAAGGTCTCTCAGTGCAGTTGAATACAAATAAACTAAAAACTGTTGTGTCCCTATGAAATAATCCTCCAAAAATAGTAGATATACTTACCGGTCTTTCATCACTGAATATTAATTTCCGATCATTAAAAAAAAAAAAAAAACTCATCACAGATGAACCTGTCAGAAATGAGGTCTAGCAATTGCATTCCTTACCACATGCACTTTCAGTCCTTCATTCTGACATTTAGCCTTTTTTTTTTCAGGCATTCAAGGTTGTTCCAAAAATTATGACTGAGTATTGGAGCCACTTCAAGAAGAAAAAAAATCAATAAAAAGTGGTTGCGAGTTTGGTTCCGGGCTTCGACTCAGCAATAAGAAGCTACTACTGGTTTTAGACCAGAGTCATCACATTATCATAAACCTTTGGAGACAACATAGTCATGTAATGTCCCTGCCACTTTAAACTGGCATATTTGCCACCTTTTTTATTTATTTGATTATTTTTTGCTTGAAGTGGCCCTTATGCACTGTCATACAAATGACCTACAATGAATTTTTTTTTATTATTATTATTTTGGCTTTTTTTGTGGCTCAGACAAGTGGTCACAAAAGAAATTATGAATGAAAGTGGATGTCTGTTATTTTTGTCTCACTAAGAGAGATCTAATGTTGGCTCTTCTATCCGTTGGGCTTTACGGAGCTGCTAGTCCACATTGCTATATGTTGTCCCATTCAGAGTACTGGTAATCCTTAAAATTATGTATCTAGATCAAGGTGACCCACTCTACAGTTGCTTTGAAAAAAAGACGTAACACTAAAATGAATTACCGGTTTCTGAATAGCAAAAAATGTGATTTTCCTGATTTAGATCCTTTGTGAGAAGCTGTGCCACAACAACTTACAAAGTTAAATTAGAAAATCATTCAAACTCAATCAAAGGTCAGTCCTAGTTTGTGTGTGAAAATTTGAAGAGAACTGAGGCGACTCAAGAGCAATAGGCATTGACACACCTTACCACCAAAGGCCAGTGACAAAAAGCACAAGAGGAATCACAGAGATGCCAAATTGGTGACAAAGAGTTGAAAAAGATTCAGCAAAACCAAAAAAGAAATCAGCTTGTAAGAGATGTCTACTCAGCTGGTAGAGGTGGTGTTGCCAGATAAATCATGATCAATCAGAGCAGGTCAGGGCATTTTTCATCACCCTGATAAGATGTGGCTGTTGTGATTCAGAAGTGCACCCTTTCTTTGGGTGCTATATTCATCTTGAGTCTATGATGGTTCAAAATAAGCTTTCCCCTGAGCTGGTATTAAGGTTTATTGACAGTTTAAGACTTCATGTAAAATTAATTCTGTATCAAAAAGTTGGTATAAATCTCAAAAGATGAATAAAATGAAGATTCAAAAAAGGCACATCAGAGCTCCTAAGAATGACTTGCGTTGGTGGGAATTTAATGAAAATACATTAAAAATACATCAAGACATTAGAGAGGTTCCGAAAAGTTTTAAAGTAGCTACTGATTGACCACATCAGACACTTTATTCCTTTTTTTTGTGCCTTTTACATCCAATAGATTATCGTCAGTGTACCGGAAAACCAAAAGTCATTCAACTTCTTTTGTAGAGAATAATCCCACTTCC